>JAQPZY010000262.1:0-89415 GCA_029931535.1 Margaritifera margaritifera
TGTCAATAATGGATTCATTGTTATGGAGTTTCAAGCCAGTGGAAATTTTGGTCGTTGTTTTCATTGTTGATATATAACGACATTTTTATAAACCCTATTTGGAAATTCTTGTTTGTTCTACTAGGTTTCATGGCATAAATGATCGATTTCATCAATTTATACACATCCCGCTTTTGTTCAACGAATTTTTCCTTACACGTTCTTCTTCATGTTTGAGTAGATTGCAGGTATGGAATGGATATCTATGGGAGAACCATAGGTTGGCTGTTTGAGTGGTCTTCAGTATTCCTGCCTGTTTTGAATATTATGACCTGGATCTTCATTCATTTCTGCATCTGGGTAATTGCTGTCGATTGTTTCAAGGTTGGTCTATTATTTCCTTTCTACTTTAAAAAAGATATTTTCGGGATTGCATGGGAAAATTTTCGTTATCTCTATGGAACTTAGCTACAGGTTCTTTTCCACACAAATATAGGTTCCGGTAATTTTTGATACTTGTTCGCATGGTAGGAGACTATTAGTGAAAAATGAAAAGGGTCGATTTGAATTTTAGAATTGAAAGTTGCATCAATAGTGTATCGTAAGACTAAAAGCACTCGAAAACAGCCTATAGCCTTTGAAAATCTGTTCCATTTTTATTAGCACTTAAATCTAGGCAAACACACGGTACTGATTTGATGTTTAAAAGCCCCATTTAAATGAAACATATGGATGCAAAAGAAAAACCAAGAATAAACGGTCACAAAATATATTGCACGCAAATAAAGAATCAACGCCCATAGTTGAAACCAACGATATACAGCTAATTCTAGTTTAAAACATGACAACAGTGCTGTATTAGTATGAATTACTTAGGATACAACTTTTTTAAGTTTCCAGTCCCGTACTTAGGATACAATTTTTTAAGTTTCCAGTCCCGTACTTAGGATACAACTTTTTAAGTTTCCAGTCCCGTACTTAGGATACAACTTTTTAAGTTTCTAGTCCCGTACTATAGAATACAAGTTTCCAGTCCCGTACTTAGGATACAATTTTTTAAGTTTCCCGTACTGTGATGTCCATTTAACTCTTCCTAACAACAGTATGACAATACACCCTGTCACAATCAACATAGCACGTTTCACTACAGTTAATTACAACTGTTGTTTATGGGCCACTTTATGACCAATTATTATCAATAAATGTCTTAGAAAATTGTCGCAACGAAAACCAAATAAAGACAAAGATTAATTCATGATCTAAATGATTCGGAGAATACTAGTGCTACATTCATGTATACTTAAATTCTGCACTCCAGTACTCCGTACAACACTCAAAAAACACACTTTGCATGGGTATACGGTTATACACTGCAGTAATGCTGCTAAAGAAAACTGTTGTTCAAGAGTCAATGACCGTATTATTGATGAAACAAGAATAGTGATCTCAGTCACTGACGTGTCAAGGTGTGTCCATAATTTACCTTGACACGTGACACCGGAAGTGATCTCGCGCTGTATATAGAACTACAACATTAAAGTCTGGTGCTATGAATAATATACACTATTTATAATTTCACGCCTCATTGTAATCTATCATCTAGGAATGTCCGTCTAGTAACATTATTAAAAAACGCAAGGTCTATTGAGTTAAGTCATTAATAAACAGAAACTGAAACTCGTGCTGAAGAAATAAAGTATGAAAATTTGATTGATGATTAAACTAGATACCGTATAAAGGGTAGTAATTTTTACAATTCTGTAAGGGGTCCCAGTCCTTCTATTAAAAAAATCAAAACACGTAAACATTTACACGTAATATGTACAACTGACTTGGTCCCAATAAACCGTGAAATGTAAACATATAATTCATTATAAATTTTTTACTGTCACTTCGTAAGAAGTCAGCAATAAAATACAGTGTCATCTGTTGTATACGGTAAATATTCATATCGGTGCAAAAAATATGGCATAGGTTTTGTACACACGATGAACATTTCATATATATCTGTGCATTTGCAATTGCTTGGATCTAATTTTGTTTGCTAACACCATTTCATACATGTGACTTTCTCATTGCTTTTATGATCGTAACACATTCAAAAAGTTATATTACTGAAACAGAAGGCGAAAGGCATATAAACTAATGTTATCAACTGGTTTAACACCGATGCAGAGGAATAGTGTAACCAACTTTGGTGTATGTTGACTTATAAAGTGATGCAAATGGTGGATTAAGCATGTTTTAATTGTAACATATTTTACATGTAGAGACAATTATAATCTATATATCACAGTAACATGTTCATCTGACCAATATACCTCTTATTACCAGCAAGTTTTCATATTATACAATGATCATCATGTTTTTTTTGTTATTTGTCATTTTTGCTTCTGAAAACTCATTTCCTTTTTTACCATTCTGTTATTAGTTTCACATAAAACCTTTCTGGTTTCAACAACTCTTGGTGGGCTATTAGCTGGTAGCTTAATTGTGAAAGAAACATTGTTCTGTTTTAATACATGTATTATGTGCCGTTGATAAGCATTTTGTATTCGGGGTTTGGATAACTATTAATTCTTTTTATCTGTTATCTTTATTGACGGGTACATATGAAGATATATAGGTGGATACTTTTATTGACGGGTACATATGAGGATATATACGGTGGATACTTTTGTTGACGTGTACATATGAGGATATATAGGTGGATACGCTTATTGATGGGGTACATATGAGGATATATAGGTGTATACTTTTATTGACGAGGTACATATGAGGATCTATAGGTGGACTACTTTTATTGACGTGGTACACTATGAGGATCTATAGGTGGATACTTTATTGACGGGTACATATGAGGATATATAGGTGGATACTTTTATTGACGAGGTACATATGAGGATATATAGGTGGATACTTTTATTGGTGAACTTTAATTCTAGAATGCAACCACTTATACTTAATTTTGACCCCTTCTTGTCTACATAGATATGCATTACACAATACGAGTTATAACACGCTTTAAATAGCGCTGTCATTACTGGGAATAGTGTTCTAATTGTAATATGGGGTCATTTTTTCTGGACATGTTTACATAGCATGGGGTTTCTTTAACTGAAAATGTATGAGTTTTTTCATTAATCCGTCACATGTTGACTGGAGACGAGCCCTCAGGCTTTACATTTGAGGCTTGTGTGTTGACCTCTCTAGACATCCGGATACTTACGTGTTAAGCTTGACTCGTTGGGGTTCAAAAATTCAGTCTGTATCGAAGAGGCCTGTCAAATTCAGGACCTTAGCATAATAAGAAATTGAATCTTTTTCCATGCCATTCTCTTCAAACCATTACACAAATATCACTTTAAAAAAAAATTACTGGAAAGACTATTTAATTCAATTTATCAGCTATATATTTCAAACAGATGCAGGCTGTACACCAACAACATCCGATTTTTCAAAATGCATATAAATATGGAGCGTCACTTAAATCCATTCATTATTTCTTTCATTCTCCTGTTTATCTTCTACGTCATATTCTTTCTCAGTGTATCAGTCCGCTGTTAGCATTCCCCAACACTTTCACACCTCACACCCAACTTCCATATCTCCGGATCAGATGACGAACCCTTATTCGAGCAAACAGTGATCCACCCACTCGAAAGCTCGAATATGCGCCAAGTGAGTAATGGTAAAAAAATAAAAATGTAAAACCATCACTACTTTATCCCTCTGCTGTCTAAAATTTACATAACAGTGTTTACCATTTGAAAGTAAATCGCATGGTCACAACGGTCAAAGATCATATTTGCAAAAAGATCATGTTCCTGGAGTCAACATTTCATGCCAACTTTATGCAATTTTGTTTTAGTTCTATTCTGTATAAGAACAGAAGAACTTCTGTAATGACCCCGTCGTTGTCAGTGTAGACAGATGTTGTCTACAGGTTAAAGTTTTGTGCTGGAAGGTTTTGATTATGGCTATATGAATGAACTATGTATTTAAATTTCACTAATGCTGGTTTTATTTCACTAGTGTGTACATTTGCATATACTGGTTTTATTTCACTAGTGTGTACATTAGCATATGCCGGGTCTTATTTCACTAGTGTGCACATTAGTATATGCCTGGTCTTATTTCACTAGTGTGTACATTAGCATATGCCCGTTTTATTTCACTAGTGTGTATATTAGCATAGACTTTAAGCTATTCTCAAGGTATCTTCCTGGTAGGGTTATGTACCTTCGTGCGGATACTTTGTGGTATTTATGACATCATTCCAAAAGTAGGTCACGCTGACCTGTATTTCATGTTTTATTGACTTAGTTAGATTTGTTCGTTTGTGATCAGTGTATTATGCACAACTGACTGTACAGGCACATGTATATCATGTATATGTCTGTTTGTTGATCATGGTGTGTAGTAATCACGTAAATCCACAATTAGAAAGTGCTTTATTGATATCATCCGAATTACCTGCTACTGCTCTTTAATTAAATTCCAATACAAAAAATGTATTTTCAATTGTGCCTAAAAGGGAATCTACGCTGCTAAATCTTCATTATAACGCAAAGTTAAAAGGTTATAACTGAGCAAGTAGGCTGTTCCTTATAGATTGGAACAATCTGGCCTTTCTGAAATGTTACTGGTTGGGATTTGACAAACTTTCCAATTTTCCTTAAGGTAGCACTAAACAGTTTCGTATGATTGGCCATGGGGTAAAGTTATGATTGAGGAGACATCCATATTTTGTCTTCATGCTTTTCCCCCTTTATTTACAGTGGTGTCCAAAATGCATGATTTCATTTTGTAGTCACAAAGGGATGAATCTAATGCAGAAACACGCTTGTGCTATCCGGGTTCTAGACTAAGTTTTGGTCTACAAAATACACGAATGGCTGTCCATCTCCTCCAAGCTATGTTTTTATATGTTTACCAAACTTTTCATAGTGAGTGAATTTGTAACTTTCATGGTCCACTTGTCTCTTCATTAAAGTAACATCTAGGACGTAATTGCCACTGCCTTATTCATGATTTTGTTCACTATAAGTTTTTAATGGGGTGGAAAATCGCGAGTTTTAGGGATTTTCATGCGTTGCAAGGAAAAGGTTGGCGTGACTCGGGGTGTAATCGAAAAAGGATCAGCTTTGTTTTGACAATCTTTTTACCGATTCGGTTTCTCTATCCTCTGACGAGTTTGAAAATGTTCACATGTTGATCGTAATGGATCTTTATTTTGATAGCGGATGGCTTCATTGGTGGGAGAGTACATCGTCGACCCCGCACATAGCCAACAACTCTGTAGTTCTACATAAGAGTTTGAAATTTTTCGTAATAAAGTTCTCCATTACTGGGATCGAAACCTCCATCTCTCTTTATATATCGAGTATTGTCGGAAACAGCGATTCACGTACTCGAGGCGCGAATAAGTGTTCTCGAAGGTTCAAATATGTGATCTCGAGAGAGGACGATCAAAACTTTGTTTGAATCATATGATTTCTCACCATTTGGAAAATCAATGTTTCCAAATGGGATTAGACGTGTAATTTACACCAAGCTGATGTAAAATCTTCACCGGAAGAATACCTACGCTTGCTGCCAGTTGATGTAGGTATGCGACATAGTTTAGTTCAGTGGAAATACTCATCTTTTTATTATCAAAGTCATTGCCAAAATGTAACAGAATCATTTTTAACCAATCAGATATGCACTGACCGCATCTTATGTAGCCAAGGGTTGTCGATCCACTTCTTTCCACGTCGACCTTTGGCATATGTAGCCAGCTAACACGGTATCTATTGCTCCGCTATCTGATTGGATGCAGTTGAAAGAAACTAATCCAATAGGGTTGCTCGTCACATTTACCTAAAAAGATGATATAAATAATAATTGCTGCCTCCGTAGACAACACAACGTGTCGCAGTCAGTTTCTCCAATTTAAACTGTTAACACACAAGATATTTACCTTTGAATTAAGGCATGTGACCATCGTACAAGTCCCCGTATAAAATACGCCGCATGAGTAACGAGTACTTACATTGTTTAGTTTATTTCGCTTGCAACAGGGAATAGCTATTTCTTTCATCCGCGAGAGGCACTTATTCAAGACACTATTTCGGTTAACTACATACAACAAGGGTCGATGTGGAACAAAGTGAATCGACGACCATGTTGTTTGCGAAGATGCACTGATGTTAGCCACAGTGACTGATGTGTCAAGTCGAATTTATTTTTCGTTCAAGTAGTTTTCAATATAGCATACGATCAGCATCCTTGCTCACGTTTCGATAAACGAAAGGGGCCGAGGAAGTTCTGAGTTGATTTCTCTCTCGATAAGCGATCTCAAGAGCGATAATGTGATAAAAAACGAATTTTCTGCTTGGCAATATAGATCGTGTATTCGAGTCTCAAGAACCTGAATCGCTGTTGTCTCTCATACGCTATTAAGGAGAGACCATGTGACTTTTTCGATTGGGTTTCTCGAGATGGCGTTTGCGAGCCTAGAGAACGGGTAAAGTTTATATATCATAGCCCTGCTGGGTTGGCATTTAATTTGATTACGCGAAATGAAAGTCTCTACTGCACGTAATGGAAAGCTTAATTGCGTAAGTTAATATGTCCTGTTATTAAACTCTGCCATATGATTTGCTCGGGAGTCCTCAAGCCTTGAGAACGCCAAGCATTTGCTCGCTATGGCCCTCATGGTTTGCCATACACGGCTGTTGTTGCACATTCGTCACAGCTGACAATGCTTCGTAACTATTTAAAGCGTACTTGCAGGTCACGAAAGAGTCAGTCCTGGCAAGTGCGAACAGAAAACAAAACGTGCGGTTAAGTTCACCCGTGCCTGATCAAGTTAACATTCAGGAGTTAAAACCTTTCGGCAAGCAAAATGAAGGGGAAGAAGTGGATTTATGCTAGGAAATTTGAAGGGGAACCTTCCCCACGCAATTTCAAATTAGTTGAAGAGGACATTGATGAGAATCTAAACGATGGAGGTAAGTAGAGTAATGATTGCATAGCGTTTTTACTAGTACGATAAATACTTGATTTCTCTGACTAAGATTTCATGTCATTTAGGCAAAATACATGTATAATTAATTAACTAATAGGTGTCATTTAAGCAAAAATACATGTATAATTAATTATCTAATAGGTGTCATTTAGGCAAAATATACGTATAATTAATTAATAGTTGAGCCTTTCATGACGTTAATTAGCTGTTGTTTGTTATCTTCCTTAGGAGGATGAAAGAATCGGTTTTTACTGGTATCCACACCACGATTTTGGCAGAAAATTAAAGTTACTATACTTAATTAATCTCAACGATCGTGTTGAGTACTGCAAAACTATGGTCCTAACATGATGATTGCAAGAAGGATAAAGACCACGTTTTCACCTCAACCGAATTGGGGATCACTTCAAGATTGAACGATACATACATGTATATGCAATTAGGGAGTCTCTGTCTGTCTGTCACTCCTCACACACATACACATACACATTCTCTCTCTCTCTCTCTCTCTCTCTCTCTCTCTCTCTCTCTCTCTCTCTCCACACACACACACAACATACACTCGTACAGATATATTGATTGTGCTCTCAAGGTGTTTCAAATTTATTTCAGAAGTGATATGCGAGGCCGTTTATCTCAGTGTTGATCCCTACATGAGGTAAATTTATTTCAATTTGACAGTTAAGCCATCAAAAGTTGTATGTATGTATGTATGTATGTATGTATGTATGTATGTATGTATGTATGTATGTATGTATGTATGTATGTATGTATGTATGTATGTATGTATGTATGTATGTATTCAGTGTATGCATGCGTGTTGTTTTCCATGTATGTATGCTTATTCCAAGTATGTATGTAAATATGTTATTTAGGGTACAAGTGAGGTTACTCATATGGAGTTTTGGACTAGTGTTACAATTCTTTTTAACCGAAGCGCCTTTGTTCACTCTCAGATATACCTGAGTTATCAAAGTATGCTACTCAAAGATATTAAATAACCAGCTAGATGTTTTTGATTTAAAGAAATGCAACGAAGCAAAGAAAAATAACAAGGCAATTACCACTTACATAATAACAATATTTAATCGACTAGAAAATTACACTACATCATTAGGCGATAGTTAATATTCTTGCAAATATGACTATATCAGTAGGTCCCTACTTTTTAATTAGTTTGTTTAGAAACAATATTCAAGCAAGCAAATAAATAAATAAATAAATAAAGAAATAAATAAATAAATGGGAGCAGGCGGAGCATTTAAAGAATGGGGAGGACACAATCTTTTATCTTCAAACGTCATGATGGATAAAAGTGTATATACATTTACCGTCAACATCTTCCTTTCCATGTTTCAAAACACGTAGTTAACTTTATGCTTGTTGCTTTTTTAATCTTTTTAATTTGATTTACCGTTCTGCCAGTTATTCTTTTTGGCTGGTCCAGCTTAAAGAAAAAAAAAAAAATTACAACTACAATCGTAATAAAAATGGACATATTTAATGCTTGTGATATATTTCCTGAAAGTTTTTTTCCTAATGCAGACATCTTTTAAAGAAACTACAGTTCATATAAAGATGTGAACTGTAGTATCTTTCTCAACAATGCAAAATTCATGATGGAACAGTCATTTTTCTTTGCCAAAGGTGAAAATTGAACTTGATCTGGGTTCTTTTTTAGAGGACGCCATATTTGATTTATCAGATACGGGTATTTATGGGTAGTGTTTTTATTTCTAAAAGTAAGAGTACTTCCTTATTATACTGTCTTTCTTAGCTTCATACAAGAAAGGTTTATTTCAAGGGCGGACTGGTGTACCCGGCACGCACGATGCAAGTAACAGTGTGCCCGACAATACTGGATTGCTTATGTTAGCTTTATTAGGAGAAAGGTTGACTATAATATGACAATGGAGTACCCTGTATGTACGCTGTAAAACGGAATAGTGTATGCGACAAGAATACGTTTTTATCAATGATACGCTGTCCCCTCTCTGCTTTCATCGCATGCGAAGTTAAGGGGGTAGGAGTGTTCGACCAAATCTGTGAAAACTGCAGTTTTAAATCAAAATACGCAATCTAACATAAAAAGAACAATACTTTGCTTAAAATAATTCATATTATCTGCTCCTTGGACACCCTTCTTAGGTTAAACATGAATGTTATAGTATCTGCGCACATACATGAAATAGGTCTGACTGGTCCACTTGAAGGCCGATTTGTGGAAATTTTTATTTTGAATGTTTGCAGTTAAAATTAGTGGCGATACGCAGGCAAAAGAGAGTTTTCAGAAAAATCTTAGGTAGATTTATCCAGCGATCATAATTACTTTGGCCAAGTACTCTTTTAATTTTCATATGGACCCTCTGCGGTTTGTATCCCTATCTACATGTGACTAAACAAAAGCACACTATTACTAAAATGTGCATGAAAATAATTATATTCTTTCAGATATTTTGATTTTTTTTACACCAGACATCATATCTGAGTGCAAACATTACCATATCCGTTTCCACTCCGGATTTACCTATGTTAATTCTGCGCCATGAATTTGAAGCTACAAATACCTCTTTGCGATCGTGACTAGTATACCTCCTCCATGGAATATGTTAGAGACATTTAAAGAAATAATTGTGTCGCTGAATAAAAGAATAAGATGACAACATGAGGAAATTTAATCTAATTATCTGTCGTACCTTGAACAGTAACGAAATATTTATACATTGATTCTTTTTTTTCTTCAGGTTTTTCGTCGATGATGTGGGAGATGTCATGAGGGGAGAGCAAGTTGCTAAGTAATCATTGCATTTTTTAAACATTTTCCATATCATCAAATGTTGTATTCTCGTTTCTTTGGGTTTTTATACCACCAGTTATTGACATGTATTTAACTGAGACTAAGTGGACTATTGATAAAGTCCAAGGTTGGAAATATGGCAAGACATGAAAGGGAAAAAAGGAAAATGTCGAACTTTGGTGATCATTTGTTCCCTAAGTGATCGATTTTTGACACCAACATTACGTTCTGAGAAGATAAAATCCTCTAAAATATTTTGTTAAAGTATCTACAAATTTGGAAAATAATCCAAAAGTGAGATTCCAGCTCAAATTTAAACTCATATAAACCATGAAATAAGCCATTTTGTTGCAAAAAATATAAAAACCATGAAATAAGCCATTTTGTTGCAAAAAATTAGACTTGTCTTCGGGATTTTCTGACTTTAAAGTATCAATGACCGTAAAACACAAATGAGTACCTCCGTAAGATTTTTGTTTTCCAAATAATCTAAAGTAAAAAATATCTGCATTCGAAAGGTAAATGATAGAGGTAATCGGCCGTACTCTACGCCTTAAAATTATTTTTTTTTTCACCAAAAGGTAAAATGCGGTTTCAGTCTTGTAATATTTGGTCATGCAACAAAACTTACCACGCTATATGTCGTGTTCCGAAAGTCTCAGTGGTTAGAGTGAATGTTTATGTCAAAGGTATTTGGATCAACTCCCATCGAATTTCTTTTAAATTATTTCTTGCTTTCTAACGTCTAAGAATCGGTGTTTCCATTATCACACAGTGACAAGAGTAGATATATAGCAGGTATATCAATTCAGCACTTGGAACAACTTCTAGCATGTTCCGTTCTGTTAGATGCGATTCATTTGCCAAAGGCAAACGAACTCCTTGAATCAAAGATCACATGACATAAATACTCTAACGGATTGCTCAATTGATTTACCTGCTACCTATATACTCTATAACTAGATGTATATTTGATTTAGGGAGTTCGTTTGCCCTCGGCAGATTTGGCAAATGAATCGCATCTAACAGAATGACAGGTGCTAGAAAATAGTTCAAAGAGATGAACTGGAACCTTTGTTATCTATCTACTGACAGGTTATTCCAAAATCAAATACAATATACGATACACGTCATACTGATGTGATCAGCTATGCAAATAACTTTATCAGGGACACAGTCTCATGAAGGTTTCACTACACTAATAGAGCCAATCAGCTGTTATTGCATCATATAGTAGTCCCTAGGAAAATCATTAATATTTGTTTTCTGATTTTTTCTGGAGATTTACTAACCAGTGAAAAATGTTACTTGCATTAAATAGAAAGCAGCATTATTAACTTCTAAAACTAAAATAAAATGTTTATTGAGTTGAGCCTCTGGGTTTTTGCGTGGGATAACAAAGCAATCAGTTGTGATTCGGCCGGTCCAGAAAGGTCACTTGCACTAAAAGTTTCTGTTATTTCATTCCAATGCAAATATTTTTTTGTTGTTGGTGAAAATGCAGCATAACTTATGCTGATTTGTTTATATGTTGTGTCCCAAATAGTGCCTAGCATAACCAAGATAGTATGGGTGTATATGAATATATAACTAATGCACTGGATTTTTTAAAACAAAATGTAGAAAATTGAAGGAAATATATAAGGAACTTAAATAGTGTAGTAATACTTGAAAACCAGCCTTAGATTAACTGCTTGTGGGAATCGGTTTTATTAAATGTAAAATGTATAGAAAATTTGATATTTACCAAAGTTTTGCTATTTAGCTCCCTTGTAAGGGATATTTTTTTCATTTTCTTTTACGCAGTTGATGATTTCCCGAAACATACTATATCGCCATATCTGTAAGCTCTTCACCCGTGAAAGCAGTAATAGTCCACACAGTGACGAACGCTACGCATAAAGAGGTACGAGAGTGCGTCACTGTATGGAGTATGACGTTACACGATTGGTTACCACCCCTTACAGATTGGATAACACCATCTCCACAACTAGATGAAATCTGCAAAACACTTGCAGAAAGTTTTTCATTGCTATAACCATTGTTTCGAAAACATTTTGGCGAAATAACGGATGAAATTTAAAAATTTTATGCTAAAGCTAGCAGATCTAGCGGACGTAGTGGGTCTGCCCTAGTCTGTATACGGACACGTGTGCAAATCTAGTACGTTTGTTATATATCTCCCGTTACTCTGATTGGATGCATGCAAAAACGTTTTCATTTGTGACATCATAATGTTTCCCCATATGTCTTACACCGAGCTATAAAACAGAAATGTAAAAACCTAGCAACAGGCAACAACATAACAACACTGGTCGCAGTTAAATTAATTTTAAATGAAATAGATTAAATCACTACATTCAAGTTCAATAAAATAAGAGGAAAAGTCCTTTCACAACTATAAAGAAAAAATTTTGAGAGCAATCTGTTTTTAAATATTGAAATCAATCTGTTTTTAATAATATTGAGAGCAATCTGTTTTTAAATAATGTTGAGAGCAATCTATTTTTAAATATTGAAATCAATCTGTTTTTAAATAATGTCGAAATCAATGTTTTTAAATAATGTTGAGAGCAATCTGTTTTTTTATAATGCTGAAAGCAATCTGTTTTTAAATATTGAAATCAATCTGTTTTTAGATATTGAAATCAATCTGTTTTTAAATAATGTTGAAAGCAATCTGTTTTTAAATAATGTTGAAAGCAATCTGTTTTTAGATGATGTTGAAATCAATATGTTTTTAAATATTGAAATCAATCTGTTTTTAAATATTGAAAGCAATCTGTTTTTAGATAATGTTGAGAGCAATCTGTTTTTAAATAATGTTGAAAGCAATCTGTTTTTAGATAATGTTGAAATCAATCTGTTTTTAAAAAATGTTGAAAGCAATCTGTTTTTAAAAAATGTTGAAAGCAATCTGTTTTTAGATAATCTTGAGAGCAATCTGTTTTTAAATAATGTTGAGAGCAATCTGTTTTTAAAAAATGTTGAAAGCAGTCTGTTTTTTTATAATGTTGAAATCAATCTGTTTTTAAATATTGAAATCAATCTGTTTTAAATAATGTTGAAATCAATCTGTTTTTAAATATTGAAATCAATCTGTTTTTAAATAATGTTGAAAGCAATCTGTTTTTAAATAATGTTGAATGCAATCTGTTTTTAGATAATGTTGAGAGCAATCTGTTTTTAAAAAAATGTTGAGAGCAATCTGTTTTTAAATGTTGAGAGCAATCTGTTTTTAAATAATGTTGAGAGCAATCTGTTTTTAAACAATGCTGAGAGCAATCTGTTTTTCTATAATGTTGAAATCAATCTGTTTTTAAATGTTGAAAGCAATCTGTTTCTAAATAATGTTGAAATCAATCTGTTTTTAAATAATGTTGAGAGCAATCTGATTTTTTATAATGTTGAAATCAATCTGTTTTTAAATGTTGAAAGCAATCTGTTTTTAAATAATGTTGAGAGCAATCTGTGTTTTTATAATGTTGAAATCAATCTGTTTTTAAATGTTGAAATCAATCTGTTTTGAACTAATGTTGAAAGCAATCTGTTTTTAAATAATGTTGAAATCAATCTGTTTTTAAATAATGTTGAGAGCAATCTGTTTTTTATAATGTTGAAAGCAATCTGTTTTTAAATATTGAAATAAGTCTGTTTTTAAATAATGTTGAAATCAATCTGTTTTCAAATAATGTTGAAAGCAATCTGTTTTTAAATAATGTTGAAAGCAATCTGTTTTTAAATATTGAAATCAATCTGTTTTTAAATAATGTTGAAATAAATCTGTTTTTAAATAATGTTGAAATCAATCTGTTTTTAAATAATGTTGAAAGCAATCTGTTTTTAAATAATGTTGAAATCAATCTGTTTTTAAATGTTGAAAGCAATCTGTTTTTAAATAATGTTGAGAGCAATCTGTTTTTAAATAATGTTGAAAGCAATCTGTTTTTAAATAATGTTGAGAGCAATCTGTTTTTAAATGTTGAGAGCAATCTGTTTTTAAATAATGTTGAGAGCAATCTGTGTTTAAATTATGCTGAGAGAAATCTGTTTTTAAATAATGTTGAAAGCAATCTGTTTTTAAATAATGTTGAGAGCAATCTGTTTTTAAATAATGCTGAGAGCAATCTGTTTTTAAATAATGTTGAAATCAATCTCTTTTTAAATAATGTTGAAAGCAATCTGTTTTTAAATGTTGAAAGCAATCTGTTTTTAAAGATTGAAATCAATCTGTTTTTAAATGTTGAAAGCAATCTGTTTTTAAATATTGAAAGCAATCTGTTTTTAAATGTTGAAATCAATCTGGTTTTAAATAATGTTGAAATCAATCTGTCTTTAAATATTGTTGAAAGCAATCTGTTTTTAAATGTTGAAATCAATCTGTTTTTAAATGTTGAAAGCAATCTGTTTTTAAATAATGTTGAAATCAATCTGTTTTTAAATGTTGAAATCAATCTGTTTTTAAAAAATGTTGAAAGCAATCTGTTTTTAAATAATGTTGAAATCAATCTGTTTTAAAAAAAATGTTGAAATCAATCTGTTTTTAAATGTTGAAATCCATCTGTTTTTAAATAATGTTGAAAGCAATCTGTTTTTAAATATTGAAAGAAATCTGTTTTTAAATGTTGAAATCAATCTGTTTTTAAATAATGTTGAAAGCAATCTGTTTTTAAATATTGAAATCAATCTGTTTCTAAAAAATGTTGAAATCAATCTGTTTTTAAATAATATTGAGAGCAATCTGTTTTTTTATAATGTTGAAAGCAATCTGTTTTTAAATGTTGAGAGCAATCTGTTTTTAAATAATGTTGAGAGCAATCTGTTTTTAAATGTTGAAATCAATCTGTTTTTAAATAATGTTGAGAGCAATCTGTTTTTAAATATTGAAATCAATCTGTTTTTAAATGATGTTGAAAGCAATCTGTTTTTAAATGTTGAAAGCAATCTGTTTTCAAATGTTGAAATCAATCTGTTTTTAAATAATGTTGAAATCAATCTGTTTTTAAATAATGTTGAAAGCAATTTGTTTTTAAATGTTGAGATCTATCTGTTTTAAAATAATGTTGAAAGCAATCTGTTTTTAAATAATGTTGAAAGCAATCTGTTTTTAAATAATGTTGAAAGCAGTCTGTTTTTAAATAATGTTGAAATCAATCTGTTTTTAAATAATGTTGAAAGTAATCTGTTTTTAAATGTTGAAATCAATCTGTTTTTAAATAATGTTGAAATCAATCTGTTTTTAAATAATGCTGAAATCAATCTGTTTGTAAATAATGTTGAAATCAATCTGTTTTTAAATAATGTTGAAAGCAATCTTTTTTTAAATGTTGAAATCAATCTGTTTTTAAATAATGTTGAAAGCAATCTGTTTTTAAATAATGTTGAAAGCAATCTGTTTTTAAATAATGTTGAAATCAATCTGTTTTTAAATAATGCTGAAATCAATCTGTTTTTAAATAATGTTGAAATCAATCTGTTTTTAAATAATGTTGAAAGGAATCTGTTTTTAAATAATGTTGAAATCAATCTGTTTTTAAATAATGTTGAAATCAATCTGTTTTTAAATAATGTTGAAAGCAATCTGTTTTTAAATAATGTTGAAATCAATCTGTTTTTAAATAATGTTGAAACCAATCTGTTTTTAAATATTGAAATCAATCTGTTTTTAAATAATAAAGGTATTCCTCTTTTATAAGAAGAGTACTCAAAGGGAGTAAAAATATTTCTGGAATAAAATTTATAAGGAATTCTTAAAAAATTCCCCCCTCCCCCCCCAAAAAAAACAAAAAACAAAAAAAAAAAAAACAAAAACAACAACAAAAAAATAAAAATAAAAATAAACAAAAACAAAAACAAAACAACAACAAGAAGAAACAATATCGCGGAAGACCCGTCTCATTCTATCTGCGAGAAAGTGATATGTATAGTCTAGGATTTTGTCTGGATACATACTAGTTTATACAGGCAGTGGCGTTATTTAGACGTCATTTGGGGAGCAGTCTGACTGGGACGTTGCTTTGTTCATTCTGGATATGTGACAAGTTGTCAGTTTTTTTTTAAAGAGACTAGAGGTTTTGTTTGATTTTAGTAAGCTGGGTATAATTTGACTTCATGTTAAAAGTACACGTCTTTGCAGTATTTCGCAGTATCGAGATATAATTTTGAGACTATGTAACGAATCAGTAATAGATATCTTGCCCAATTGAAAAGCGGAGATTTCCAGGATAGGTTGCACAAATTTGATAGCTTTACTGTTCCCTCGTGTATCTCCATAATCTGAATTCCTCTGCATTATTTCTAATATATATATATGCGAATCAGCTGTTATTACATCATATTGTAGTCCCTCTCGGCCATTTTTTAAGTAGTGCAGTAGATCTAAATATAATTTAGTTATATATTTCAATATACTTAGTACATTCATCGAAGGCACAAAATACAAATTAGAATCCATTGTCCTTTAAAATTAGTGCATCCATATAATGTTTTCAATATTTTCTACTTTCTTTACTTCTACATTTGTACTGTTTGTTTAATTGTGAAACGTAGCTCGAAACATTACATGTTTTATTGCTTAGAATTTGATAGCATACATGCACTTTAATTTAAAAAAAAAAAAAACTTATCTGAGTGAATCGTTCACAGGGTTGAAATAAAGTCACAAGACTTCAACTGACTGACTGAGATTTTTATTGCACGACTTGACCTGCAATATATACATGAAAACAAGACTAGTTTTCATCACACGCTACAACATGGCTGAATGGCAAATGCGTGGTACATATTTTTAGACAGAAAAATATGTAATGAATAATTAAAAAAAAAAATTCAATGAGAATTACGAACTTGCTTGTTAAGCAATGAAATTACGGGTTGAGACAGTGTTCATTAAATACATACATGTTCTCTTTGACAAGTGTTCAATATGTGATCAATATTCATACGACAATCAATGGAGATCGTTGTCAATAAATATTACAAAAGCCACATATTCTTGGAACAATCGTTGATCAGATTTACAATAAAAGTAATGAATTAAACATTATTTGTAGCCAGGAAAAATATAATAACAATGTACCTGCAATATAGACATGAAAACAAAACTAGTTTTCATCACAGCAAAAGATCACATCTTCGCTACAACAGGGTTGAATAGCAAATGCGCAAAGCGAATGTTTTCCTGCGCACACGTACACATGAAGGGTTTAAAGTTCAGGGACTTGGCACTTGCTATTTATTGGGGTTGTTCATACCAACCATTGGAAGAAAAGACAATTTCTACTTATAGTCGTCCTCTAATCTAAAAAAAGCTAATATCTGCAACCAATATCTGTGTGGATTAGAATATATCAATTAATAAAAAATTATCACGTGTAAACCATATGAAATAATTAGTTTTATCAAAGATTTGTGTATATATATATATATGCTTGTATGGGGTTCATTAGGGGGATAATTTACAAGTTAAAACGTTATTCTGTGACAGAATCTTTGAATACAAAATATGTTCCTACGTATCTACAGATCAGTGGTTAGTTATTTGGTAGTATTGTGTGCGTGCGTTTGTGTGTGTCAGAATAAGTGAGTCAGTAGATATATGTCATGCAGATGAAAGGACGGACAACATACATATGAACGAAATCGAATAGATAAAGAAAATAAAAAGGACTAGGTCACTAGATAGATAAACACTATTATAAATGTATTTGAAATGCAAAGTATAATGTTCACAACTCTTTCTCTTTACAGAGTTGTTCGAAGCAAAAATCCGGACTTCAAAGTCGGTTCCCTCGTTCTGGGACAGTTTGGATGGAGAAGTCTCACAAAAGTGTCAGACCCCTCGAAGATGAGACCAATGCCCCAATTAGGGGATTTTTCACCGTCGCTGGCCCTTGGAACACTAGGAATGCCAGGGTAATTGTATGAAACTGTTTAACATGCGAGTAGGAATCCTACCATTGAATCAGCCCGGACTGGCTACCGTAGTGTATCCTTGGGCAAGACACCTTACTCTGATTGCCTGTGCATGCTTTGACCTTCAAAGTGTTGATGTGCTGTAAAACATCTAGCCACATCAAACCAATCTATAGCTTAATATCCAAAAGGCATAGGACACATTTCACAAATAAGTATATGCATGTCATTTCATTTTGAAAACTAGAGCAGTTGAAATTATTATTTAAAAACAGTACGGGGATAATTATCTGTTTAACTGATCAAGTAATATTTGTTCCGATGCTTAAGACTTAGATTTAGAGAATATTGAGCGAGAATTGAGTGCTATTGATATTATAAGGAAATGTTTTGCATTTACAATTTTTAAAACCATTCTTCGCAAATTAGAGTTCGTAACAAACTTTTTGGAGCCGTGGTGCCTCAGTGGTTAGCATGTCAGACTGGCGATCGAAAGGTTGCTGGTTCGAATTCTACCCGAAAGGGTGCCGATTCGAATCCTATCCTTCTGATCAACCAGAGTCGGCAATTGGAATAAAGTGGCTTGCCTCGGTATTAAATAACTTACTTGTGTTGCTTTACCGTAAAATACCAAAATATAACCATTCTCGATTGTACATTATTTATGCACTGAAAACAAATACAGAGAGATATTAGAATATATAAAATGTACTGAATCATTCGTAAGTAAATAATACTAAGAGACCGTAAGCATCCAACAAATGCAACAGTTCTTAACGTTTCTATAGGAATATAAATTAAAACCTCTCAAGACCGAAACCTCGGTAAACCGAAATCCCATTGAAAACGAATCATGTTTCTGGTCTCGAAATTTTTCTACTTTAATTTCCATAAACTTGAAATCAGTAAACAAAAAACCCTGTTTAAGTTAAAATGTGGTATTGTGAGTGAATAGGGAATGGGTGCTGATGGAGCGATTCATAATTTTGCCTGACAATGTATATGTAAACTACGTGTGACAGGAAATATTATGACTCACTCCATCAGCACCCATTTCCCAACCACTCACAATACCAGTCTTTAACTTAAATACCTTTCTTGACCTCAAAAGTATAAGTTTCAGACAACAGCTTATCTTTCATGAAACTAATCTGACATGTGTTGTATCGCTTAAAATCAACTTGGCATCCACTTGAATGAACGGTTAAAAGTGTGATTATGAACCACTCTTCTACTTGACCTGATTAATCAACTGCTGGGTAAAAACATGTAATTAATATGTGAATAAATATATTGTTTTATTGGTCAAATAGGCAAAACTGAAGGCCCATTTATGTTACCTGTAACAAATGAAAAATTGTCTTTTTATCCCCACGCTTTCTAAATGATACCATTCATCAGTCGGTAGGTAAGTGTGAAATGACCTTGAACTCTTCCCACGCCATTAAAGTTAGACACATATAACTTGGGTCCACGATAGTACCTTGAATTTTAATTCTGCCAACACCTTTTTAATTTTGATCTCGTCTCTATGGTTTGGGCTAGAAGGTATGTGTGATTTGACATTAATTTCAACTAACATCTGAGTTGTTGTGTCACTTTTCTGTGAATTCGCATGTGTGATCAGTAACTCAAGTGTAAACAGAAAGGAATCATCAATCATGACTTGGTGTCTATCCCTTCTACTCAGGAACTTACCCCTTGATCATAACACAGACTATTGAGACCCCCACTTGTAACCATGCATACACATACTGAATGCGTAAATAAAAATTTATACAATTAACTCATATAGTCTCTGGGTCAACCCTTACCCCAGGGAACTTAACCCCTGGCCAATACCGTAGAAACTATTGAGATCCCCATCCTATAACCATTTATATACTAACTGGGCATGAAAAGACAGATGCACACACCCAGCGGACATTTGCCCCTTGGGAGAGTCCTTACCCTCAGGACCTACCCAAGAGGCTTAAACTTCGGACTGGAGATCAAAACAGGGAACGCGGGGATACGTGTTTAAAACATACGACATTTCAGTTGTACAATTGTATGGCATTACTTACCGTTTTGGGGGATTCTGGAAAGCGTTCGTTGTCGCTTTGGTACACTCACTTTTGCAAGTCTGTTACAAATGCATTCGACGGAGATCGGCCGTAATACTTTGATACGCGCTATTCTATTAAATATTACACAACTCTCGGAGATTTACCGCAAACAAGAAATGTCTGACGCAATCATATTGTCACAACATTTGTATGCGATTGACAGTCGTTCCCCCGGCATACAAACGCAATAGTCGGCTTGAAATCTAAATGTGACGGCATACATAGTCGGCTTGAAATCTACATGTGACGGCATACAAACGCAATAGCCGGCTTGAAATCTACATGTGACGGCATACAAACGCAATAGTCGGCTTGAAATCTACATGTGACGGCATACAAACGCAATAGTCGGCTTGAAATCTACATGTGACGGCATACAAACGCAATAGTCGGCTTGAACATGTGACGGACTCCCGATATGCAAAAGGAAACTTAAAACTCGTATTCCTGTAGACATAGAGGAGAAAAATTGAGGTTACTAAGCACAAAATATTTTCCTTCTTAATTTATTCATTCAACATCAAAAACACTAATCAGTGCGAGTCCTTTTAAAGACCGGCATTCGGTTACAGTTATTTTTGGCTACGATCTGTATCTGGCCTCCACTGAGAAAATGGATCTCAGTCAATAGCCTACGTCTCGATACTTTTATTGTATGATATATTTTACACTGAGCAAATGGATCTCAGTCAACAGCCTACGTCTTGATGCTTTTATTGTATGATATATTCTACACTGAGCAAATGGAACTCAATGTATGCTAAATGTTCTTTGTATGTGTACATTCAATGTATATATATATATATATATATATATATATATATATATATATATATATATAACCTCTATGATAATATTATTTATTCGTATTTAAAAGTTATGTTAATGTTATCAAGCATTCTCCTGTAGAATCCAGGGATATCACTTTGCGCTCTGTTTGGTGTATACTTGTAATGCTCTCTCTCTCTCTCTCTCTCTTTATATATATATATATATATATATATATATATATATATATATATATATATATATATATATATATATATATATATATATATTTTAGATTGACAGCCTATTTTGGAGTATTGGACGTGTTGAAAGTCAAACCGGGACAGACATTTGTCGTCACTGCGGCTGCCGGGGCTACGGGAAGTTTTGCTGGGCAGATTGCGAAATTGAAGGTTCGTTTGCAATCGTCTTAATTTTAGACTAATGCAATATTGCACTTTTAACAGTAATTTATTCCTCTTGCTCTATAAAGTATGTTCCCAATGACGGTAACTTCAGTCGAACAATTGTATTATTGCTTGTGTTTACATTTTGGCCTTGGTCTGAGTCTGCATGCATATCAAGACCCGACGAGAGAAAGACAAAATGCATGAAATGTTTATTCATCTTTCTTTCAGGGATGCAAGGTTATTGGTTTTGCAGGCAGCAAGGAAAAGTGCGACTTGATCAAAGGATATGGCTTTGACTATGTCTTTAATTACAAAGAAGTCACTCTGCAAGAAGCTTTGTCGGAAGCTGCACCAGAAGGAGTTGATTGTTATTTCGACAATGTAATTATGCCTCTTAAAGCTATTCTTTTTCAAAAACAAATATCGACTTGAAACGTTCGTTCTTTTCCCTACCTTTCTTCCTTTCTTTTTTCTTGATTGAGCGACGAGTGAATGCATTTATGCATGGATTGCTGTATGTTTGTACGTGTCTGTATGTCTTTCTGTATGAATGTATGCATGTATGTCCCTGCGTATTTATTTTTCACGAAATTTTAAACTATGTATGTTCACGCTCTTGGATGGATGGATGGATGGATGGATGCTTCTGCCCTAAAGTAAGATATAAACGCTTTAGGAATTTCTTCAATTAAGCTAACTTAGGGAGCTACAAACATCTTTTGAGGTACCCACTATACCAAGGCTAAAAATCTTTACAAATAGTGTTCGTCTACGACGGCTTATATGTGTTCATGCATATGGATGCGAGAGAGAGAGAGAGAGAGAGAGAGAGATAGAGAGAGATAGAGAGCCATTCGTTAGAAAGGATGGTTTTAATTATTTTACATCTTACCTTACAGGTGGGTGGAGAATTCACTAATAACATCTTGTCCTTCATGAAAACGAAAGGACGAATAGCAGTATGTGGCTCAATGTCTACCTACGGAATGGATGACAATCAGCCTACAGGTAGGCAGACACGTACGCACGCACGTACACATACAGAGATACAAATATAGACACACGTACACCGTCGATCCATTTTACCCAGTCTTAAATACGTTGCGGTGACCTGTTATCCAACCATGTGTGAGTTTGTTGTCTAAATACAGAAGTCTGGACACACCTTATTTTCTTAAAACAGTATAATTTAAAAATTGTAACTTTCCATGCTATCATTTGTATCACTCATCTCATGCGAATAAGGTTAAAGTAAAGTACATTTTATGAACAAGTGAGTATATATTGGAAATGCCACACGTAGGAAGGTAATTTGTCTTTTGATAAATGTTTTAAGCTAACTTTTCTTCGTGTAATAAAGGGTTTAGACTAACTTTTCTTCGTGTTATATAGGTTTTAGACTAACTTTTCTTCGTGTAATAAAGGTTTTAGAATAACTTTTCTTCGAATAATATAGGTTTCACAATCTGATTGTGATGATTTGTAATTATTAATGATGAACCGTCGTTTACAAGAATCAAGGGTATGTAACAGGTGTTCAATAAATTGGTCAATTAGTGTATTAACAAAACTTGTCAAGGTAATATTCTGAAACATTTTCCCCGCATCTATTATTCATTTTATGTCATTCGGGGATAACGTCTCTGCACGCAATATATAGCAAATTTACGATTCATGAGCTATGAGGGGTAGTGATGAATACATCTAAAAAAATGGCTTAACTGAATCAACCTTTGGCTATTTATTATCACAATGTCAATTAGAAAGTCGAATTATGACTATTTCTGTACATTCAAAAATCGATAAACGTTTTGGAGTTTTTATACATTTTAGAAAAAATATATTTTTTACACCGGATTTGTGTCATTTTCACATCCAGATAAGTTTGCGACTTTCAGATGCAGTGCGTAAGAGCGCTTGCGATAGCCGTTGCTGCCACGCTGAAGACTTTATGATCCCATTGCACGAATGCAATTTTCATCAGACTCACCAATATAATCCATGTCAAACGTGCACTTGATTCCTTGAACATTTAATCTTGTGCTAGATTATATCAGTAGACGCTGGAATTTGTTGACAGATTTTCTGTTACAAATGGTTTTGTCAATGGACCAGACGACACACACACCCTCTGCAGACTATTGTGCGAGTTCTGGCGTGCCTAGATTGTTTGAAATAATTGTTCAACCAAAGTTAAAAGATAATTCAATGTCTCGGTAGTCTATCTTTGTCATATCGAAATCCTCTTGGTTAAACTCTGATGATTCAGCTCTCAGTTTCGAAATTTGATAGTATGAGGTAATGTCATTACGATTATGGATGAAATCCCATTGTAGCCAGTAAATCTCAACTTTTCATATTTTAAGATAAAACTGTAATGCTTTAGTTGTATATGGTTAAATTACTGTCTTGTTTTCTCCTATCACCCAGGTCCCTTGCCCTACCATACAATGCTGAAGAAAACACTGACAGTTCAGGCTTTTCTTGTCTACCACTACAGTGATGGATGGCCTGCTGCCTTGAATGATATGATTCAGTGGGTGAAAGAGGTAAGGATATCCACCAATCTACGTTGTCGTCATCATCACCATCATCATCTATTACTATTAGTAGTTGCTGTTGTTGTCGTTGCTATTGTAGTAATGATTATAGTTGTATTAGTATAAATGCTTCATCATTGATTGGAAACGAACATGTATGAGTGTGTGACAAGTATTTGGAGTTCATCAGCTTTTAGAGACCCATCTTAGTTGGTTGGTTGTGTGGGTTTAACGCCATTTTCAGTACATTGTAAGCTATACGTGGCGGCCACTATATTTGGTGGAGGAAGAACCCAGGAAGACCCCGAAAAGAACCACCGACCCACGAGAAGCTACTGGCAAGCTTCCTCATATACCCACGTTGGCCGAGCCGAGACTCGAACCCACGCGGACAGATGTGAGATGTCAGCGATCTGTAAAGGCTAGTGCCTTAGACCACTCGACCACCCGGGGCCCCCAAACCCATCTTAAGAGATAACTGCACGGGGACCCGCGATTATAGTAGGTATAACGACAGCGTTTCTCCGTTTATCTTGGAGACCATTCAATAATTGTTTTCTCAGGTCACAGAAAATCAAATAAATTCGTAGTAGTTTTAAGATATTTCTTCAAACAGTTCATTGAAAAATTTCGATATGCAATCATATAGTTTCCTAACAGTTTATTGCCCGTTCTGATTTATGAATATGCATGATTTTTAATTCTTCTAAAACTCAGCTAAAAGTCTATTTTAATGCATTTTTATTTTATTTTCATTTTCTTTTAGGGGAAAATCAGATATCAAGAGACGATAACGAATGGTTTCGATAATATGGTGGACGCCTTCATCGGTCTCTTTAAGGGAACAAATATTGGAAAGGCTGTTGTGAAATGTTAAAAAAAGCATGCAAACATTTTCCAGGACTGCATTTCTGATAGTCAATAGCTGGAAGGATAACCACGAAAGCTGGCAACATGAAATATTAGTCCCTGGTTTCATATGCTGGTCTTGAAGTTCAATGTTGTTATTTTTTTTTAATATCAAGAACAACATTAAAAAAAATATGTGTTACCGATATTGTTTATACTAATGAATGGCATGATGCCATGTGATACATTTTGCGCGCCGCACTGTAATATAACATCTAGCAACAGCATCTAACAACGTTATCAAGCAATGTAAGATTGTTGAGTTGTGTCACTAACAAATAGAATTTCAAACCCGTTTTAAGAAAGTCAATTTATGAAAATGTCATTGCTGAACAAGATACCGTATAACGGATGTATAATATTGTGCAATTTTTATGCCCCATGTCCTTCCGTAAATCAATAACAGGTAAACATCTACATGTGTTATTGTACATTTTAATTGCTGTAACGAAACAATAATATGCATTCTCTGTAATGAAATAGATAGTTTTCCATTCCTGTTATCAACTGGACTGGCAAATTTTTTTTGTTTTCAGGGAGACCATTGATTGTAATATAGCTATCTTCATCTGCAAAGGCTGCATCGTTAATTTATGGAGCAATAAAGGTTGCCTAAGGACAATGGCACTTCGTGTACGTTCGCTTATGCGAAACATTTGTATAGGAAAAATTAGCTAAGACAAGAGTTTTTCTATTTTTCGTTTACAATAATTTTTGTTTATCCTTCATTTTGTTTCTTCTGATTTCGTTTTCATGTCTTTGCATCTCTTGTACTCGTTGATGATCAAAATAAACCATTCATGGTTGATTTCGTTGTTTCTTCTCGCTTTACTTATAATGTGATCGATAATTTTCAACTTGGTGATAGAAGATGTTACTATTTCATCATATTTAAAAATCTTTCTACAAATTATCTTATGATTTAAGGCTTTTGATACAATTCATATAACTGCTGTGCTAAATCCGGTAAAGGTTAGTGGAACACTCTACCGGTAGCTATTCCCGATAAACACAGTCCAGCCAGTAAAACACCTACACTAGCGTAAATAGTTTCAATACCTGTTTCTAAACCTTTCAAAACTTTGTATACTAGTTTGTATTTCTTTCTCATACCTTTGTAGTGTTCGAGCTCCTTGATAAAATATTTTCCTTCTTTAACTTAATGAGGACTTTGTTGTGTTGTTGTATCTGATGGATTTTCACTCATTTTCGTAGAGATGCTTCACTATTAAGCTAATTATAATTAGCGTAGCTTTTACTGTGTAACAGCTTTATCAGGCAAAAGTCCATTAAATTTTGCAATCAGGTAGTTGATTTTGAACTGGCTCAAAGAAACTGGAATGATTAGATGTACAACCTCTTCAATATACAATGTTGATGGTGGACCAATTGTAAACCTCAATAGCTTTTTCAACAGCATGTTGTAGGCAACATTAAAATCAGAGCTTAATGTTACATGGTAAATTGTGTTCATAATGTCTTTTTTGTGTTTCGCTCGAAATTTTCTTATTAATCTAGCAAGAAAGTTAGCAATGTATATTTGATTTTACTTTAGCTTGTACTGTGTTAACAATTTTATCATGTAAAGTCTATGTGCTATGAAGTAGTCGATTGTAAATCCACTAACTGATAATGGAGTGATAAACTTGGCAGTTTCATCCATTGATGGTGCTGGACCTAGAGATATATTAAGTATACTGTATGTAACAGTTAGAACACATTTAAGTGCTGCATAATAAATAGTTTTTTTTTTATATTTTTTTTTTTGTTTCGCTCGAATTTTTTTATGTATCTAACAAAAAAGTCAGCAAATATTACTGGAAATTTAAAGTTCTTTTAGAGCAGGTCTTGTATTGGGTTATATGTAGTCAAACTCTTTTCGTCTTCATCAGATATTTGTATCTGGTACAGGCTCTGATTTTGCACTTTGTGTGATTGTACATTGCTAAATCCAACATCTTTTACAACATAATGTTAAAGACTCTGTAAAGAAACAACTTTACTGTTTTGACAAAATGTAGAGATGCATAAAACAGCTACACCACCACGTAGTGTCATTTCATCATCGTATGATGTTCTTTGCAAGGTCTCTCACATTTTGGGCTCTTTTTTTCTTTATTTTTATCGTTTGGCTGTTGTTGTTTTTTTGTTGTTGTTGGGACGCATGTAAACGTTTACCAAGTTGGATTCCAAGTTCTACGTGGATCTTTTTGTTTTTGTGAAATAACTTTTTTAGGTTCTATGCTTACCGTATTTTTATCTTGCATGCTGTCTTCTTTGCCTTCAATTTATTTGACATGACCTGAAAGTTAATAAAAACGATTCCAAGATGTTAAAAAGGTTTGTTTAAGATGACTTATGATGTTATTGTGAGCAATGGATACTAATTTTAAATGTCAATTGGCAAGTAAAAGAATGGATTCTAATACATGTTCAAAGTGACAAGAATAGAAGGACATAACTGGATTTGGCAAAACAAAATACACGTAAACCTTGCCAAAAAAAGAGTGCTCTAAAAGATAGTATAACGAAACCAAAGAGAAGAAAAAATGCCTCAAGTAATACAACAGACAAATAGTCAATAATGAAAATTTCAGACGAATTCAAAATCCAAGACGTAGATATTTTAAAGCACTAAATCAAAACATTAAATCAGACACAACATTAAAGATACTCGATATTCCATCAATTGAGTTTTTATTGAAGATAGATAAACTTCACAAAACCTGAAGGTGTCGGTGCTGTTCATTTACATATTGATCATGTCATACAGCGTTCCTCGTTCCCCTTTGATTTGTCTGATACTGAATAAGAAAGGAAATATTTCCACTGGTCTAATACATGATATATTATATCGAGCGAAAACATGTCAAACAATGCGAAAATGCCATCAAGTGAAGAGTTATAAAATCATGAGAAAAAAGTTAAATCATTCAAGATCGTTTACATTATCATTGTTCAAATTTTGAATAGTATTGTCTAATCTATTGTTAATGTTAGACTTCATCCCATAATAGAAATAGACTCCTGTAATGATAACTATTGTAACAAGTGTGATCAAGTGCACAAATGCATCAACAACAAAGCTAACAGTGCACATGTAATTTATCAAGCATGTTTCCAAGTTTTTTTAGTTGGCCTTTGAAATCTTTATGTTTTAAAGGTATTAAACTAGCACCCAATGCACACAGAGGCAAATCTAACTTAAATGACAAAAATCCGGTGAAGTATACAGTTCCATTTAAAGTCAAATAGTCATATTTTGGTCTATTTTGTAAAATGTTAAAGTTGTCGACCGAACGAAATCTATTAATTATTGACGTCACAGTGTAAATGACTACTTCTGACAATTATGTGGAAATGCTGGCAGCTCTAGCATTTATAAAGATTTCATAAGTCTTCTTGATTTGTTTCTCGTCCATTTTATCCAACTGATTTTCTGTAAAGTTATTGCAGGTTATATCTTTGTATGTTCCATTTGCAATAGATATGTTCAATTCATGTTCGTACTCTCCGGTTTCTGTAGAGAGGGAATTAGTTATTTGGGTCTCCAATAAATCCCAATTCTTTTTGTAGCTGTGATTTACTGATTTCTTCGCTATTTAAATAACCGAAAAAATGCCTGAGGATGGTAAACATTTTCAATAATATTAAGGACCAGACGATTGCACTCTAGATGATGATGATGATGTTGATGATACGAGACTAACACAAAGTGATTATGTGAATTTGTCATTTTGATCGCATAGTTGCAGGTTGACGAGAGAGTGAGGATGATTCTGCACAACGTTACTTCACTTAGATCCAACTCGTGCGCAAGTCATGACATTATCCCCCTCCCCACTACATACCTTCAAGTCCTATGGCGATGGACGAGCGACAATGCAGCAGGTGTGGATATACTGGGAGCTGTAGCTGCAGACCTGCACACAGGCGACTCAGAGCATAGGGTAGCTTTTCACTGTAGGTTAAAAATATAATTTCTCTTCAACAGCTTACATAATTGTCTCCATTGTTTTGCAATTTTAGCTATTAAAAATAAATTATTTCGTATGAAACAGTTATTCATACATGTGTTAATTTATTTTGCTAGTTCACTGAAGGAGATTCATTTGAACAACGCTTCTCAAATGCAATATACTACGTTTTCATGCCTTCTCGTTCGAATAGTAATCAGTGGAGAAAACAGTGTGAATGTGCTCTACTGAAAGAATGGTCCACTGAACAATTACTTACACATCAAGCTAGAACATATTTCCATACAGAAAGGTCAATGTAAATCTCGTGGATGACAAGCTGCAGGACGACATTGTTGAAAAAAAATACAACTATGGATAAAAATACATTTTTACAGTGATCGATGTCTTCTTAAAATACGCTTTGGCTAGGAGTGTAAAAAACAAAAAAGGGAGATGACATGCGCCATGCTTTCAGAAGATAAATCTTAGAACAGTGAAAGCCATAAAGGATAGTTTAATGAAAGAAAAGAGATTCACAAAAAAAATAAAAAAATAATGATGTTAATGATTTGCTAGAAAAGGAAAACATTACGTTCTTTTCAACTTACTCAGAGAACAAGACATCTGTAATGGAAACGTTTGACAGAACTCTGAGGACTACAATATGGAAGTATTTTACTCATAATGAAACCTGAAAATGGGATGACATTTTACCAAAGCCAATTTATGGATGCAGTAACACAAATCAGTACACATGACTCCGGTTGAAGCGAGGGAGGAAGAAAACAAATCAAAAGTATGGATCCAGCTATTCGGCTATTTTACAACTGATATAATTTGAACTCCTAAATTCAAAGTTGGTTAAACAGTCAGAATTTAAAAATAATAAAGAATATTTGTAAAAAAAGGATACTTTCCCAACTTTACCGAGGAAATATTCAAAATCAGGCAAGTATTATTAGGTGACCAAGTTTGTTTGCATTGAGTTTGTAAAAGATAAATATTTACTATAATGGAACAAATGTGGAAACACAGTATACTAGAAAGTGAAGTAGTTCAAACAGGCACGTCATGCGAATTTGTTTTCATCATAAATCCAGAAGGTAAAAATGTACATCCCAAAACATCAGTTTGACAACGATACAGATTTCAAAGGAAATCTGGCTTAAAAATAAGGAATAATCCCAAATACGACATTCCTTCTCGTCTGGTGAAGAACCCCAACAGTCTCTCTCTCTCTCTCTCTCTCTCTCTCTCTCTCTCTCTCTCTCTCTCTCTCTCTCTCTCTCTCTCTCTCTCTCTCTCTCTCAGTCCACACAAAACTGAAGTGGGTCGAACATGATTTATATACAGCCAACTACCAACTACTCGTTATGCAACCATAATTTCAGCCAAGCGCCCTGGATCAGCTGTAATACTACTGAACAGTGAAATACATAGTTTAGAATCTTTTCGCGCGTTATGGTGCAAACACAAATATACATGTCATGTGTGCGTACACAAGGAAAAAGCTAGTTTAAACGTTAAAAACCGTTCCACGTTAAGAACCACTGCATAGGATTTTATGATAACCAAATTCGTACATTAAGCTTATACCACAAGAATAATTACACCGGATTACAAGAAGCTGGAACCATTCTCATCCTTTACACAGACCCTCTGGTGGTGGATTATTTAATTTCTGCAATAAATATCAACATTTCCAGTTAGTCTGAATCAGTCGTTATTGATCCAGACTATAGCAAGGTTTAAGCAATTTTCTTCTATACTAAAATAACCGTATCCATTATTAATTATTAAAAGAAAAATCTGGCAGATTGTCGATATTAATATTACTGTATTTAGCACCTACGAGGGATTCCCTGTTAATTCTCACTAAAAAAAATCAGCCACAGACCTGCAGTTCCTCTTCTACAGAACTTTAGTCCGTAATTAATATCAACATTTATTTTGTGTGTGTTTCGGTCGTTTGTCACTCGAAAAGATATAAATATATCCCAACTTCATTACTCTGTGCCCAGATGTGGGCACAACTTTTTAGGGTACGTCACTCTGAGACAACCATGCCAAGTAACGTTCGTGGTGAGTAGTAATGGGGGGGGGGCACTTGAGACCCAAACGGGAATTGAACGTGAGGGGGCCTCTCTAGGCCAGTACGGGAATGGAACAGGTGGGGGGCACTTGAGGTCCGTACGGGAATTTAACATGGGGGCCGATTGAGACCCATACGGGAATTGAACATGTGTGTGTGTGTGTGGGGGGGGGGACTTGAGACGCATACGGGAATTAACATGGGGGCCGATTGAGACCCATACGGGAAATTAACATGTGGGGGCACTTGAGACCCATACGGGAATGTGGATGGGTCAGAAGTATTTGGAGAGGGATAGAATATATACATACACACATACACCAAACACACAGTGGAAAGGCAATCATGAAAAATTAATCTTTTCTTGGTAAATGGTTGGCCCTGAAAAGGGCCGTTGGAGTTTGTTAACCTAGTTAACATAGGTGACATCTCATGGAGGGTCTTTTTTTCCTTATACTTCGACGTACTTAAGGCCCATAGATCAAGATACGCTTCAAGCATCCTTGTCTTTCGACATAAATTCTTCGTTGCCATATGGCTGTCTCGGTCATCTTCGTGATAGCCCATGAGGCTTTGATATACATGGGATAGTCCGGATTGAACAGCATCCCCGAGACGAGGTTCGATGATTCCACTGAGGTATACATCTTGAGAAACGGTGAAGCTCTATGAGACAAGCGGTGGTATATATAGCATAAGAGCGGATTGAAACGGATCGAAATGAACTACCAATCCAAGCGCGCGTTACAACCGGGCAAGTTTCTCTTCCAATTGGAAGAGAGCGGGTTGTGACGTCATCTTGAGTATAAAGGCATCACAGCGTTCGTAGGGTTTTACCATGAGCGGTATAATGGAGACTACGAAGAGTATGTATTGGGGTGAGCCTGCGACGAATGCCGTGCTGAACTTTCAACCGGAAGAGTTAATTTAGATTTTCTGTCTCAAGAATTTTTACCTGAAACCCCGACTGCTGTACCGGCCTCTTTGCCTGTCATGGATGATTTTTAAAAGATGCAACAACTAGAATTATAATTTTTTTACAACGTCAGAGAGAAGCCGAAGAAGTGTTTCTGCAACAAGAAGAGGAAAGAAGAAAACAAGAAGAAGAAATAAGAAAGTTAAAAGAGGAGAAGGGTGAAGAACAGAAAGAAGAGAATGTGGAAAACAAAACGGTGAGTCTACCACAAGACATTTTAGCGGAGTTAAAAACATCTGAGAAACATGTATCAGATTTCTTTAACGCAACCTAAGAGAAAGAGACCATCACGAGCGAAACATTCTAAACCCACTACTACTAGTGAGATGCTACCACCACCACCACCATTCACTACTACTACTACCAAAGCAGCAGCAACAGCAGCAGGAGGAATAGGAGTTGGTCGTGGAAAGGGATTGAGACAGTTGAAGCTGATCATAACTAGTCCATAAGTTTTTTTTTTTTTAAACAAACACCCCAACGGTCCTTTTCAGGGCCACCCATTTATCCAGAAAAGATTATCATTCAATTTGCCAAAATCAAGTAAAACTTTAAAATCCCATTCCTTGCTTTTGTGTAAGAGTGAGTGCGTGCGTGCGTCCATACTCTAAAAGAACCCCACAAACACACTTACTTTTTTCCATTCTTGTCTATTCTCTTTTTTTTAAAAATCACAATAAACATAACACCACACTCAAAGTTCATCGTTCACTGTCTGTCTCTCTTTTTCTTGAATTTCTTCACAGGAATCAAGGGTTTTTCTTCTTCCTCACTCTCTTCCAGTCGTCTAGCTTTCTTGCCTTTCTCGACGACGGGGATGAGTTCTTCTTCTTCTTCTTCTGGGGCTGAAGATCCATCGGCTTCCTCCCTCTCTGGTATGTTCTCTTGTTTCTTAGGACACTCGGAAGACCAATGTCCTTTTTCTTGACAATGATAACAAGTATCTTTCCCTTTGTCTCTCTTTTCTTTTCTTGGGTATTGACGTTATGGACATTCTGGAGTCCAATGCCCTTTCTCTTGGCAGATATAACAATTATCTTGACTTTTATCTCGAGAAGAGAAGTAGTCCTTAGTCTTACTGGTATACTTTCGAAGGACTCGCTCCAAATTTCTGATAGCCACAGCCGTCTGTTGTGCTAAATCTCTGACCAGAAGGGTAAGCTTTTCTGACTGCTCTTCCATCTTCACAGTTTGAAAGTGGAAAAACAAATAGTGATTCTGAGGGTAGGAAGGTCTCTCTATATATAGTCTCCCTGTGTGAAACTCCGTCAGATTCAAGTCAGACATCAAGATGAAAAGATCACGCACAATCCATGAGAAAACAGAAGAAGAAGAAACGAAGAGGCCACGGCGACGGAGACTTTCCGTGCCGCCTGAAACACCGCTCGATGAACTGCTAGCTCAAGTCCATGATACCGATTTCGAAGAGGAGATGAGTGAGCCTGAAACGAAACCTTCTACCAAACCCAAAGAATCCACCACCCCTGACCAAGAAAGGCCTACCGTGGTTCCCGAAAATTACTATCGTATTCGAGAGACACAAAAAATAACCTCTAGAAAATTTAGAACCACGGCTTACACTGACACCGTCCACTTTAAAGACTTCAAGTCTGAAGTGCCTCCCGAGAAAGCTGCTGGGTTGATTACCGATTTGTGGGGTTCTGTGTTACAGAACTTGAAACGACAATGCGGAGCCAAAGAGGACGATCGATTGAGACTGTCCATTCATCACGACAGTTTGAAGTCGCCTGTCTGGATCGAGTTCAGCACCCCGGACTAATTAACACCAGCCAAAGTCATGATCAAAATCGAACACTTTCAACAATCCAAAGAAAAGTTTACCATAACCGATGGAAAGGCTACACTTCACATGACTTACGTATCCTCTCCTCGAGGTAGCGGACGAAGTAGGAAAGTGTTACTGGTGGACGACCTTCGCAGTACCAAACAGAGTGTCGTCCAAATCGACAATTCTCAGGACCACAGGTGCTTAGCCCGTGCAATCGTGGTGGGGCGAACGTATGCCGACAAGAACGAGACCTCAGAATGGAAAAGAGCCTGGAAGAACATTCGACGATCGGACAGACCCCAACAACGAAACGAAGCAGAACTCCTGTTACGACAAGCAGGCATACCCACAGAGACCGTGTGCGGCATTTCTCAAATGCAACAACTTCAAGACGCCTTGGCTCCTGGATACACCTTGAAAGTACACCCTCAAGAAGTTCGCGGAGCTCTGCTGTTTCGAGGAAACGATTTCCCCGAAGGAAAATACATTCACATCTATCACCATCAAGAACATTTCGATGCCATCACCAGTATCACAGGATTTCTGGGATACTCTTACTACTGCGAGAAATGTGAGAAAGGATTTAACAGTCGGGAGAAACACATTCATTGCGGAGAGAGATGGCGGGGCTGTTTAGCTGCCAACCCATACCCTCCCGAAACACACGTGCATTGTGCGACGTGTCGACGAACCTTTGTCAGTCCCTCTTGTGACGAACAGCATCGTAGGACACAAGGTCACCAGCAGAAAACCGCTTGCGACTTATTGAGATTGTGCTCCACGTGTGGACACCTGATTCGAACCAACGACCCCAAGGCACACGTTTGTGCTGGAAAGAAAAGATGCCGCATTTGCAAGCAGATGGTGGACTTTGATCATCAATGTTTCATTCAAAAGTACGACAATACCCTGAAGAAAGAATTAAAGAGTGATCAGAACAAGAACCAAGTGGATTTAATCTTTTTTGACTTTGAATGCATACAAGAAATAGGCATTCCCATTCCCAATTTTTGCGTCGCTCTTTGGGCTTGTGAGAAGTGCATCCAAGAACCTATCCTCGTTCACTGTTTTCATTGTAGTAGGATTCCAGGAGGACGTGAAAAAATCTTTCGTGGTCCCAACACTCTGTCCTAGTTTGCTGAATGGATTTTAGACCCTACCGACGACACTTGGAGCGAAGAGGACATTCAGCGTTACGGGACCTGTCATCGCCATGCAACCGTCATGGCTCACAATTTCTCGGGATACGATCGGCAGTTTTTGTTAAAATATTATTCACAACAAGGTACCGAATGTCCCATGGTTACTATGAACGGAGCCAAACTCATCTACATGAAAGTGGGACAAGTGCAATTCAAAGATTCCATGAGTTATTTGGCCATGCCTTTGAGTCGAATGCCTAAAACATTAGGTATGACAGAAATGGCCAAAGGATATTTTCCTCACTTCTTCAATACGGAAGCCAATCAACACGTCGTACTACCGCATTTGCCTGACGTTGACTATTACGACCCCGACGGAATGCACACCGAACACCGAGAAGCCTTTCACGCTTACAAGTCAGAACCGTTTGACTTTCAAGAGGAAATGCTGAAGTATTGTCGATCCGATGTGGACATTTTACGATGTTGCTGCGGAAAGTTTCGACAATTATTTCTAGATCACGGAGAAGTCGATCCTTTGAAGGAAGCGTGCACCTTACCTAAAGCCTGTACCTTAGTGTACACCAAAAACTTCATGCCCGAGAACGAACTAGCCATCATAGACTCAAACACGTCTCTCTTTGCCAGTCGTCAATACTCGGCCTTGGCTTTACGTTGGCTCCATTACTTGAGCCAAAAGGAAGACAAATGGATACAACATGCCAGAAACGGAGGAGGAGAAAAGAAAATAGGTAGTCTTTCAGTGGATGGTTGGGACTTTGAAAACCCTCAGAGGGTGCACGAATTTCAGGGCTGCTTATTTCACGGATGTCTTACTTGTTTTCCTCAACGAGACATGAAAAATCCTCTTACGGGAGTCACCATGGAAGACTTGTACGAACGCACTTACCAACGCCGGTTAAAGTTAGAAAGTCAAGGATACCAAGTGGTAGAAATGTGGGAGCACGAGTACGATCGCCGTTTCAAAACCGATCCTGAATTTAGGAGCATAGCCGAAAGTTACGACGTGGTCGACATCGAACCTTTGGATCCACGCCACAGTTTGTTTGGAGGACGAACCAATGCCACGCGTTTGCTGTACGACGTAGTCGAATCAAGAGGAGAAGAAATCAAGTACATCGACGTGTGTTCGTTGTATCCTTGGGTGTGCAAATATGCTCGATTTCCTAGCGGACACCCTGAAATCTTGACAGAACACATCGACGTGGAACACATTCGTCAATACGAAGGATTGATCAAATGTAAAGTCTTACCCCCGACAAACTTGTACCATCCTATCTTACCTCATCATTGCCAAGGAAAACTGATGTTTCCTTTATGCCGTACGTGTGCCGAAACATGCAACCAAGATCATCCCTGTCATCACACGGAGGAAGAACGCGCTTTGACAGGAACGTGGGTCAGCGCCGAATTGTTTAGGGTTCTGGATCGTGGATACCGCTTGTGAAAGTGTACGAAATCTCGCACTTTCCTACCACAGCACAATACCAAAAGGACGACGCTTCCCATCCAGGCATTTTCTCGGGGTACATCAACCAATTTCTTAAACTCAAATAAGAAGTCAGCGGCTATCCCTCGTGGTGTCAGACTCCCGAAGACCAAGTCCAATTCAAAGAACAGTAGCGGGCCGTCGAAGGGATCACTTTCGAAGACGTAGAAAAGAACGAAGGAAGAAGATCGTTTGCTAAAGTCATGCTCGATTGCTTGTGGGGAAAAATTGCACAACGTATGATCTTACCCAAGACGGAATACTTGACAGATCCCAGGACCACCTACTTTAAACTGGTGGACGACAAAAGTATGCTGATGAAACACGTAGAAATCGTCCGTGAAGATTTGCTCTTAGTCAATTTCGAAGAAGAATGCAAGTTTGTACACCCCGACAAGTTTAGCAACGTGGTCATTGCATCCTACATGACAGCCCATGCTCGCTTGAAATTGTACGACGAAGCTTTAGAAGTCTTGGGAGATCGTGTCCTGTACTTTGACACCGACAGTTGTATGTACATCCATCGCCCTGGTTGCCCACACCCTACCATCCAAGGAGATCGCTTAGGAGCCTGGACGGACTAGCACCCTCAATAAACCATTCTGAGTTTTGCCAGCCGTGGCCCTAAAAATTACGGGTATTGATACCGAGACCAACAAGGTCAATTTCACACCAAATGCAAAGTCAAAGGATTAACCCTCAACTATCGAACCAGCCAAGTGGTGAACTTTGAGGTTTTGAAAAATGCTTTGCTGTCTGGACAAGTGGAAGACTTTCGAGTGAAAACGTTAGGACCTCACAAGATCGTACAGTTACCTAATCACCAAATCGTCAGTCGCCCTGTAGGAAAAGTTTACCAAATTGTGTACCAGAAACGAGTGAGACTTAAAAACCACACCACTTTGCCTTACAGACACGCCGATCTTCAGTATAAAAAAGGGACCACTTCCAAGCCTATCCATTCATTGTGACTTCCAACGTCGACCAAGCAAGAAGAAAAAAGATGAATGCGAATTCCACCCACCCACGGAGTGAGAAATCTACTGTTAACTTCAAAGGCCATCACGATCTGGAGTGCGATGCGGTGCCATGCGACGTGTCGGATGCCGTACGCTTTGACATCAGCGATGCAGCACGATCTTATCGTTCCTCTAGCGATGCAGGACGCCCTTTCTTCTTTATTGGTAATGCTAAACGTATTCCTACCTGTGTATGCCATCCCTACACGGGTAAAGAATTGACGCTGCCTGTGGTTTTGCCTGGCTATTGCAAGTTTCAAAAGCGACTCCAGACGTTCCAAGATAAGTGGCCTAAATATCTACAAGGACCTACTCCCAATGCTTTAGCCAGATCCGGATTTATCTACTTGGGAGAAGGAGATAAAGTTCAGTGTTTCAGTTGCGGTGTGAGACTTCAGCAATGGGAGCCTAACGACTCGGCTTAGTTGGAACATGGTAGATGGTCTCCGCACTGTCAGTACTTGCCTTTAGTTGGTGAAGAGTACGCGTGCGATGAGCCGGATGCCAGTTCCAAGAAGTAACATGTCGGATGATACTTTACAAGAATACCTTCGTGGTTTACCTTTGAAGCTGCGAGAACGCATTTACCAAGAATTGGTTCAGATACAAGTGCAACGCAAAGAACCATTGCATCCTTTACGACACATACAATTTAACCTGTGGTATCTGACTGCTATAAGAATACTGATTAGTGCCAAGTTGTTCAAATGGTCAGACATTGATCGAATAGGAAATTGGGCTTGTAAGAGTTTGGATGTCACGACTTCTACCTACAATGTGGGAGTGATACATAGAATTCGATGAAACGAAGTGGAAGAACCAAAAGTGACCAACTTACAGGAATACCAAAAACGTTTACAAGAAGTGTCACCTCAAGACGAAACGCCTTTACGTGGTCTGAGGTGTAGTAAGGTCATCACTGAACATCTTGGATATCCTTTACCCACCGATTCCATTTGGCTAACGTGTGAGCATTTTGTCACAAAGAAGCCTAGTTTAGAAGAGCACATTTGTGGTTTGCCTTGGAAGCTCCGAGAACGCATTTACAGAGAGTTGGTCAAGATACAAGTGAAACGCAAACTTAAAGTCATTCCTCGATTTTCAAACTATCGCGACTTCCACCGTATAAGAGGTCTGATTCTGAGGAGAAACTATCACAGGTATTGTGAAGTAAACAAAAGAGAGTCACTTCTTTCCACGTCGGATACTTTACAAGAACACATTCATGGTTTGCCTTTGGAGCTGCCAGAACGTATTTACAGAGAGTTTGTCCAGATACAAGTGAAACGCAAACTCAAAGTCATTCCTCGATTTGTAAACTATGCTTACTTCCAAAGTATGAGAAGACTGATTCTGGGGAGAAACTATCACAGACACCTTGGAGTAGACTTTCACAAAAGATACCAACCTTGGGAACCTGGATATAAAAACCCACCATGCCAGGACCGTGGTCTTCACTTGTGAAACGTATTCCGTGGAAGGAAGTCAACGATCGTGTTCAGACCTTAGAGGATTATAAACACTTGATACAAGAACTGTTTCCATTGAATTTTGGACGCTATGCCGTGTGTGTGTTAGTGACTACTTTTCTTGGATTTCGTTTTCCAGGACATTCGTTGTGGACTATTTTGGAGGAACAGTGTTGGTGGTGGACTAACCAAAAACATGACCATTCATGCTTTATCGGCACACGAAAGACAAATTGTACTCAAAGTGTTGAGACTCGTGATGAACACGAGTTGTGTACCTCCGTGTGAAGAAGACATTATCCAAACTTTATCTACCCTTCATACGTTTCAAGAAGTGTGCATTGCTAGTTGGTTACACCAACAACTTTACGATTGGAAAGATGTACGTGACTGGAATAGTATTGGTTTCGATGCTTGGCTACAAGAAGTGGCACAGTTTGCCAAGGACCTGGCGCGTCACTATTTTTTTCAAAAGTGAATTTGGAACCCAAGTTCACCATGACACTTACACCTCAAGAAGAAAAAGAAGACCACACCGTCGTACCGATACAAACACCCGTCAGAGACATTTCATTTTTCCACCATAGAGACAAGAATACCACCAGTGCCTGTGTACTCCATTCGTAGGACACCTATTCATCCAGTGTGTTGTGGTTGTTCTACATTGACTTGTTTATACAGAACTTTGATTCTTTTAGTGGTAGCCTTATTGTTGTACCAGACCATTTTTGCTGTATGCGTTTTTGTACATCATGACTTGTAAATATGTTTTTGTTTGTTTAAAACAATAAACGTGTATGAAACGTATAAAATGTCTTGTGTCTTTCGTCTTCTTCTCAAAATTCTTCCTACCTCAGTCATGGCTACATCTTCTTCCTCTGCCTCTTCTTCTTCTGTGGTCTAAGTGATCGATGAAAAGTTAGATTGTCAAAGTTGGGAAGCTTTGTATCTGCGCCATCCTTTTAGCATGTTGATTGCGGGACCTAGTTGTTCAGGCAAAACCGAATTTGTCAAACGTTTGATCGAACACAAATCGCATCTCTTTGATCGTCCTCCTCATCTCACCGTGTGATGTTACAAAGAGTGGCAATCGTCTTACACGTTACTTCATGAAAGTCAAGGAGATGCCATTTCGTTTGTGGAAGGCATACCTCGCGAAGACGATGGGATCGTGTCTGACGTGAGTCAAACACATCTGGTCATCTTCGACGACATGTTAGGAGAAGATGAAGAAGAAATTAAACTTTGGTTTACACGAAAAGGACATCATCGGAATGCCAGCATCATTCACATTACTCCAAATTTTTTTCAACAAAGTAAAGCCCATCGTACCATCAGTCTCAACGCTAATTACGTGGTCTTGTTTAAAAACCCCAGAGACAAATCTCAAGTGCAAGTGTTAGCCAAACAGTTAGGCACTCCTTGGTTGAAATTATGCGTACGACGATGCCACTCAAACACCTCATGCGTATTTACTCATCGACTTAAAACCTACCACTCCCGACTATTTGAGATTTCGTACCCAATTGTTTCACCATTGGAGTAAAGAAGGAGGTCGTGTCATTTACACGTCCCCTTCAGCCACTCTCTGAAAAGAAAAAAACTATACAAACATCCACCACGTCATTTCTTTCTCACAGTCTTCGAGATGACATCCTTTCAATCTCATCCTCCTGCCAAATTGATTCGTGCCTTGTATGGAATCAGTCGCGAAAAAAATGCACAAGTCCGTGCCCATTTGTTAGAAGCTAGTCTCAAAGAAGAGTTACGATGGTTTACTTTGACGGCACGTCAATTACTGCAAGGCATCATTCACATCCCTCATCAAACCCAACGTTTTTTCAAAAACATAAAGGGGCGTTGTCACAACTGGCCGATCCTAGAATCAATCCACGGACTAAAAAAACTAATTATTTTAACCCCTGGGGGTAGCGGTTCTTTAGGAGGGGTCATGATTCGTTCACTTTTGAAATGGGATCTTAATGCCCAAACCAAAAAAACAAAAACCAAAAAGAAAAGCCCCAAGAAGAAAAGCCCTAAGAAGAAAACCCCCAAGAAGAAGAAAAGCGATGCCAAGACAACACCAACCACTGCGAGGTACTGCTGCTAGGACGCAAACGTACACCCGAAAACCACGAGAGGCAGTGACGGTGGATCCTTCTCCTGCGTCCACATCTTCACCTCCCTTCGTCATGATGCCTGCCAAACCAGACTTAAGATCCGTGTTTCCTAATTTGATGCAAAAATGGAAACCCATTTCGAAAGTCACCACTTCGGGACCCTCGACTTCGGCTGATCTGGCCACGGCGGCTGCCGCTAAAAAAGTACCCTCCCCTAAAACCAAAGTCGAAGAGAGAACCTGCGTGTTACAAAGTTTAGTGGATTTATCCAAAGAAGAATTGAGACGATTTAGTCCATTGAAAACACCTCAACGTCGAGTGATGCCTGTCATGAAGATGGTACGTCGTGCGGACAATCGGTGGAGACGTGTTCCAGTATTAAATAGAAGTGTGACCTGCCAGAAACCTCAGACTTGCTCCTGACACCCAAGATGACCCCCAAATGTGCACACCACCAAAAGAAGAAGAAAAGCAAAATCAAAAAAGGACTTCCACCTCGTCTGGCTAAACATTGGGACGTCTTGTCCGTCCTGACCAAATCCAATCCTCCCATGCGAAAACAACTCATTCAAACAGCCCCTAAAGAAATCATCGGTACCGTGTGTGAATGTTGTTTGAACGTCTTGAAAGGAATGATATCTTTGTCCAAGATACAGAAACAGAAATTAGACAAACATCGGAACGTTCTTCGCCAAATGATAAAAAAAAAAAAATCTCCAGCAAAAAAAAAAAAAAAAACGTTGGTGCAACGAGGAGGATTTCTACCCATGCTGATACGACCGTTGTTAAAAAATGCTGATACGACCGTTGTTAAAAATAGAGGCTCCTTTGTTAGGAACGATTGCTGGACCTCTTTTAGGAGGAGTCATGCGATAAAAGGACGAGAAGAAAAAAGAAGATATAAAGAACACCCTTCTCTGGAAAGACGACACATTTGTACCTTTGGATGTCATGGAAGGACGAAAACTGACTTTAGTTCCTTACAAACGATGGATGGAATTCCATCGTTGGAACGAACAACGGATACCTCATTTACCTCCCAATCCCAATCTCCACGCGATGTCACAGTTACAACAAGAATTACAATCGCTGGTGGATCAAAGCGATTTGTCAGAAACAGAAAAATCGCAACGGTACGGTCAACTCTTACAACGTCTGCAATTCTTTCACCAGAAAGCTGTAGACGAAACAGCTCAACCCACTCTGAGAGATTTCAAGGCCCTGATGAAAAGTGAACCTAAAGTCACCACCACTAAAACAGACACTGCCACGGGGACGACAGAAGAAGACGAGCCCCGAGAAGTGTTTCAAACTCCGTCTGCTGGCATACCTAGTAAGATTGCAGCTTCCTTGTTGACACCCTCTCCTACACCTCATCGAGAAGAAATGAAAGCTTGGGTTAAAAAGAGGATGTCCACTCCTTCTTCAGCAGAAGAAAAAAAGAAAGACAACAAGGCTGAAGTGAAAAAAGACACCACGAAGAAGAAACCTACCATCATCACCCCTTCTTCACAACCCACTCCTGTGGCTCGTCGAATGCGTCAAGCCGCTTCATCCAAACCTCACGACACCAAAAGTAGTAGTATCGAACAGTGGGTGACTTATTGAGGAGTCCAATCATGGAGAAACTTTTAGCTAACCTTTACTACAATCCTGGCCATGCTGTTGGTTACGGAGGAGTTCAAAAATTGTATCAGGCTGCCAAAAGTAAATTGAAAAGTGTACGTTTGTCAGAAGTACGACGATGGTTACAAGAACAATCGACGTACATGTTACACAAACCCATTCGACGAAAATTTTCTAGAAGTCAAACCAAAGTGGAGGGCATCGGTCATCAATGGCAAGCAGATTTAGCGGACGTCTCTCATTTGACAGCGTACAATCGTGGCCACAAATATTTCTTTTGTGTCATCGACGTGTTTTCCAAATTTGCTTGGGTCTTGCCTTTGACTTCTAAAAGCAGTACCGAATTGGTACGTGCCTTAAAACTGGTGTTGAAACAAAGTGGTCGTCACCCTTTACGATGGCAAACCGACAAAGGCACCGAATTTCTAAACCAAGCTTTTCAAAAAGAATTGAAACAAAGGCACATTCATTTTTTTACCACCGAAAATCCTGAAACCAAAGCTAGTGTCGTGGAACGTTTTCAAAGAACTTTGAAAGAACGCATGTGGAAATATTTTACACATCAACACACTCTCAAGTACATCGACGTGTTACCACGTTTGGTCTTAGAGTACAATCAATTGTACCATCGTAGCATCGGATGTGCCCCCGAAGCGGTCAGCCCTGAAAACGAAGTGACAGTGTTTGATCGATTGTTTGGTACACCTAAATGGAGACCCCAGAAGAAAACCCTGGGATTGAAGACGGGAGATTGGGTTAGTATCGGAAAAACCAAACGCACTTTTGACAAAGGTTATTTACCCAACTGGACGACCGAATTGTTTCGTGTCACTTCACCCGTGCGTGGACGTGATCCTCCCGTCTATAAATTGCCTGAGTTACAACGAGTGACCAAAAAAGAAGACGCCTTGTACGACATCGAAAGCATTCTCGAACAAAGAACACGCAAAGTGGGCAAACGTCGAGTGGAAGAAGTCAAAGTACGTTGGAACGGATATTCCCCTAGTTTTGATTCTTTGATTGCCGCTTCCCAAGTCGTCGACTATAAAAAGAAGAAGTAACCCAACATGCCATTCAACACAGCCACTACCTCGACTCCTTCAAGAATTAAAAAAAATAACCGCTCTGGGTGTGGTGCGGAGAACGTGTGCCTCAAAATCAAATCGTCTTTTTCTGCCAAATCTTTGTGGTGTATTGTGTCATCGGAGCAGCCATTGCCAATTTGAGTTTGCAACAAGGGGACAAACAATTGTGGACCATTTTCTCAGCAGTTGCATCGGTTGTCTTCTACCCAGTCCCTCTTGAAATTTACCACGGACAACCAGCGCAACGGTACGACCAACGCCAGTCCGCCTTCTTCCAGTCACCACAATACCAGTCCTCTTTGGAACCGTTTGAACATCATTCTCCTTTGAACTCGAGTGACTCCTCGGAGACCAGAGCCACCTTGTAACTATGAATAACCAATTTTATTTAACTTTACCCAGTGACAGTTCCATGGATGTGTTTCCCAACAACACCTTATGTTGTTTCACGACCAAATTACCTCAGTCCATCCAACTGCATCACGAAGCTCATTGGGAAATAGGTTTGGTAGAAATCATTTATCCTACGCAAGTCAAGAACATCGACGAAGGTCAAAACACTTTCATCGTGGATTTCCTGAACGAACAAGTACAAGAACACTTGGACAAGGCTGATCCTAGCTTTCACGAATCCAAAAAGGTACCAGATAAAAATTCTCCCTTGATGAGCTATACCGTGAGAATTCCTACGGGGTATTATTTTAGTGCTCAACATTTTGGTGGACACGATTGCAGCTATCTTCGAGGCTCAATTTGCCAAAGCCTTAGAAAAAGCCAATAAATCGGTACAGATCAGTTACCATCCTGTGGCACGCCGTCTCGTCTTACAATTTTCGGATGACAAAATATTGGCCATCACTTTTTCTCCTGGATTGTATGCTATTTTGGGTTGGAATAGAAAGTTACTCAATAAAAAAAGTCCAAAGCAACTTAGGATTCGGAAAGGCTTTTCACCACCCTATCGAATTTAACGTTGGCCTGAATTTAATGTTTGTGTACTCGGATGTGGTGGAGTACAACGTAGTGGGAAAAACACCGGCTCCATTATTGAGAGTCATTTCTTTCAAAGTGGATTCTGCTGTCCCCGCGTACGAAGAAGGTGGAAACACGTATCACGTTCACCGTGAATTTGTACATCCTCATTATCTTCCAGTCAGTAAATCGTATTTTGACAGTGTCAACATTAGTATAAAAGGAAATTTGGGACAAAGTGTTCCATTCATTGACAAACGAAAAGTCACGGGGAAACTACATTTTCGAAAAAGGTTCTCCAGCGAATTGTAACACCAAAAATGTATCCTGTATACCGAGGAGTGGCTCGACAACGAGGACACGGTTTAGGAGATATGTTAAAATCGGCTTTTCGGACGGTAGCCCCTATTTTGAAACCTATGGTGACTCGAGGATTGCATGCCTTAAAAGATGCCGCTTTGACGCAAGGAAAAGAATTTCTTCAAAATGTCCTCATCGACAAACAAAATCCAAAAGAAGCCTTTATGAGAGCAGGAAAAAATGTGTTGATGCAAACTTGAAAAGATCTTTTGGGTCGACGAGAGACTCCTATATATTCACTTCACGCTTCTGGGCCTGGCATTACTTCTTCCTCCATTCCACAGCAAGGACAAGGCAGAAAGAGACGACGTCGACATCCCTTCAGAGCTCATAAACCACACGGTGTTCCAAAAAAGAATAAGAAAAGAAGAACGGTCAGAGAATTAGACGTGTTTGATTACTAAACCCTTGAAAATGATGCACCGAGATTCTTGCGAATGTACCAAGTCAGAACTGGATCTGTTTACCATGCCCCCTATCATGATGACGATGCAAGAATCCCAATGAGTGGAATTTCATCCTGTATCGTCATTGACGACTTCAGCTCCTATCGAATTCGAAATCAAAGGACAAACCGAAGATTACATCGAACTGAATAGCAGCCACTTGTACCTGAAACTCAAAGTACTCAAAACGGACAACAGCAATCCTGATGCCAATGCCAGATTCGCTCCGGTCAATAATTTCATGCATTCTTTGTTCAGCGAAGTGTGGATTTGTACTTGAATAACAAACTGGTTAGCAGCAGCATGGATACTTACCATTATCGTGGTTACTTAGAAAATCTCTTGACGTACGGAAAAGAAGCCAAGAACACCCATCTGGATGCTTCCGTGGTATGGAAACCTGACACCTTGGATGCCTTCAACGACACAGAGGCGGCTGGTGATAATCCAGCAGACCCGCACAATGTGGGATTTAACGACCGCCGAAAGAAAATCAGACAAGGGCGCACTTTAGAACTGATGGATCGTTTGCATTTGGACATGTGGTTGCAAGACAAGTATTTGTTGAACGGAGTGGATGTACGCCTGAGACTGAATCGCAGTAGTACCGTATTCCATTTGATAGCCAATGCCAACGAGTACAAAACCATCATCGAAGAAGCCAGACTTTACGTGCGACGTGTGGAAGTCTTACCTAAAGTGGCCAACGACATCAGTCAAACGTTGAGTAGAACCACTGCCAAGTATCCTGTGCGACGAGTGAAAGTGAAAACATTTACCATTGCCGCTGGACTCCGATCCAAAGTCGAAGATCACGTTTTCCAAGGACAGGTCCCCAAACGTTTGCTGATTGGCATCGTCGGTAATGCAGCCCTCAACGGAGTCATCGATCAAAATCCGTTTGAGTTTCAACGCTTTAACGTCTCCAAGATAGAAGTCAGTCGAGATGGCCAGACGTTGTGTACCAGACCTTTTGAACTTAACTTTGCCCAGAGAAATTACTTGCGATATTACTTGACTCTGTTTGAAGCCATAGGACAGTTAGGCACCAACAGCAGCCACGGCATTTCGTACGAGGATTATGCAGGAGGATATGCTTTGTGGGGTTTTGATTTCACTCCTGACCAAGGCAGCGACGAAGGACATTTCCACCCTATAAAATCAGGCCAACTTCGTGTGGAACTTCAGTTTGCTATAGCTCTAGCCAACACGGTGAACGTAATTTTGTATGCAGAATTTGATAATACTCTAGAAATGAACAGTTTGAGAGAAGTGATTCTAGACTATTAGAAGAAAAAAAGATGCAAAACGAAGAACCTATGGAGATAGAACAAGAAGATGAGAGTTTTTGTGAACTACAGCTGTTACAAACCACCAGTGATGATGATGTTTTTCATCCAGAACCAAAAAAAGAAAAAGAAGAGAAAAATAGTGTTCCCAAGTTTGCTGGATTTATCCCATGTATGCCGTCAAGATGGCAAGAACAAGAACAACATTTAGTGTCCTGTTTTGCTACGGAATTGGGTGCCAAAATTACAGATCTGTCTATAGAACATTGTCATGGATGTCAAATCAATCTTCTGAGCCAGAAACAACACGACAAATGTTTGATGATGAGTGCACACAAAAAAATGGACGAATATTTGGAGGACGCATGGCCTCAGATCTCGGAAGAAAAGGTGTTGAGAAAATGGTATAAAGACTTGCAGGATTCTTCTTCACCTCCACTCACTCCTCTGGAGATCCGACGCATCGAAGCTCACTTGTAAAATAATATAGAGACTGTCCGTGATTCATCGACTTACTTGAGAGACCCATTCAAACATAAAGTCAAGTGTGAATTGATGACTTATCGTTACACGTGAAGCAAGAAAAAAAGAAATGGATACCAGGGAACTTCATTTACCTGTTGACTCGCAGTTCCTACACTTCTTCTTGGAATCCTGTGGTGTGTGCTAAAGATGAACTTCCCCATCGCAAACCTAAAGACGTTCATGCCTATGTCATCAATACCGACGACAGTCATCGACCAGGAACCCATTGGGTAGCTGTGTACTTTCCCAACGATCACTGTGTGGAATATTTTGATTCTTATGGATTACCTCCTTTGGAAGACGACATCATCGACTTTATGAGAAGAAATGCCGTCTCTACTCGATTCAATAATGTCAGATTACAAGGATCGGATTATATGGTGTGTGGACAATATTGTGTACATTTTCTTCATCAACGCAGTTTCGGATATTCCTTAGAACATTTAGTGACTTGTTTTGATAGGGAGTATGCTCGAAACGATGCTAAAGTAGAAAGATGGTTTTGTGAACATTATGGTTATCTGTCGTTAGCTCAGAAACGTAGTGTGCATCAAAATGATGTAGAAAAGTGGAAGTTCAGTTTGCCTTCCCAACGTTGTCAACCCTGTAAATACGTTCATGTTTAATCTTGTTGGTTAGTTGCATTTTTATGTTAGAGAAGCTTCTTGTTCATTAAAAAATGTTGATTTAAAAAAAAAATGGTGTTGTGTGATTTATTGAATTTGAAAAAAAATGAAAAATGTATATGCTCTATCTCTTTCTATCGATCTGAGGTCACCAACTCTGTCCATTTCTCACTATCGATCTGAACCATGTTTTCCATCGCGTCCGCGCTTCCAGCATATCAAGCGGTGCGTTGGCTAGTGCAATCACTGACTCACGCTTCTTGTGGCCCTTTGAGGACAGTCATGTTTATGTGTGTTGGACTTTAAAATCAACAAAATCAACAAAAATCCGCTGACCGCCTAGGACCTTGGGAGTAACTTCAAGCCGGGCTAGTTGTCACATCCCGAGGATTCAACGATTCAAGAGCTCTCCTTGCAGCGCAGCGGTAGAAAAATCTTTTTAACCACCAATCCCGCCATAATTTCCATTTCTGCGATTCCATCCATTGCCAGCCAGCCAGCCAGCCGGTCCAGGCAAACCACCCAGCTATTAGGAAATAAATCAAAATTGGTAGGGTAAGCAAGAATCATTAGAATTAAACCTACGGGATATCTTTTATTTTTGTACCACTTGGCTAATTTAGGAATTTTGATACTAACTACCACTGTATTCTTTTTTTTTTGAATCTTTTGCCATTCTTTCTTTACTCATTTTTTTTTCTTTTTTATTCAACGCTTGTATTCAACAAACAGCTAATAACCAAACACTAACTTCATACATAACTAGACAGCATTAAATTTCTATTAATCATAAACAGTTAAATATTTAAAAAAAAAAAAAAAAAATTTTTAACAACAACAACAACAAAAAAATAAATAAAAAATATGATGAATAGGTCAATGAATAGAACCCTTTCTAGCACTAGGGTAAGGACGACTTCGACTCCCCCAGCAACTCATATAGGGGAAATCAAACAAACAAATAGAGTGCAGTTAAAAACACTAGACTTCTCAGAGCCACCAAGGAAAACAAACACCTTGAATATCTCGGCCATTGAGCAGATAAACAGTGGGACAACCCCAAATAGGAATCTAGTCCTATCATTAACATCTCCTCCAATTGTATTCAATGGGATGAATATATCAGAACAACTGGACTGCTCAGTGCAGCTTAAGGGCCCAGATTTCGAGGGTTTTAGCCACGGGGATCTTAATGAAACCCGCCCAGAAACAACAAAAATCCCTTTCAACACTCCACCCAAACCAACAACAATCCAGATCGAAATAGGCCCCTCAAAACAAGCAGGAAGCCAAGGGGAAAATAAAAGGTCAACCAACGACCCAAACATTAAAAAAAATCAGGAGGAGGGGAAAAATGGGGAATCCGACACACCAATCCGTTCTATGGAAATAAATGGAAAATCAGCCACAGGGCTCACCAAGGGACTATTCTCAGGTGTACTGAGCCAAACCCCAAAATCAAATTTGAAACCAACACAGCCAAATTCAAACCAAAAAAAGGCAACTATACATAGCAGCCAAACAGCGGGCCCCTCAAAACCGTTGAACGAAAAAGACCTTATATACCCATCACCCTCTAAGACACAAATAACACCCCCCAAAAAGGAAACACAAAACAATCCAATTAAAGGAAAAGGGAAAGGACCACTAAAAGGGAACTCCAAATGCAAAAACTCTGGGATCAATTGTGTTGAAAAAAGTCAGGAACAGCAAAACTTAAAATTAATTAACAAAAACAAAAACAACATCAATAACAACAAAAACAACAAAAATAACGAATTCAAAGGGCAACTAAAACAACAGGACATAGGAAAAAGCAAAACACACGCGAAACCTTATCACCCCAAACATCTGACCGTCTTCTTACAGGGATTAAATTCCAACATAACAAATCTGACCATAAAAAGTATTACCAATGAACTCCTAAAATATCACGGCGGAGAGTTCACCATCGCTCAGACTAGGGAAAAATATCTGGTGATCAAATGTAGTACCACCACACAAGTTGCAAGATTCCTCGAGGTCACAACAATTGGGCCGCACAGAGTTGAAATCACAGGACACAAGGGCATGAACCAAAACACAAAAGTTAAGAGGAAGCCAAGACAACCAACATCATTTAAACATATAGTGAAAATTAACCCTGCAGTAGACCCCAAAACAATAACTTAACAATTACAAAAGCAAGGGCATGAAATAGAGCAGGCCATTCGGTTCAATAACAAGAAGGGACACAAATCGCTGGTAGTCCTATTATATCATAAGAAAAAGCCAGATATCTCAAAAATGGTTAGACTAGGGCCTCATGGATGTTGGTACAGACTGGAGAAATACCAACACAAAGCAAGGTTCTGTAACAAATGCCAAAGATGGGGCCACTTCTCCACAGTATGCAGGTCACAAAGACGATGCGCCAAATGTGGAGGGAACCATAATGGCCAATGCCGCTTAATAAAACCTAAATGTGGAAACTGCAAACTTGAACATATGACCAACTCAATGCAATGCCACTTGGCTATCCGAGAAAAAGCAATAGTTGAATTAATGTCAAATGAAGAAATAACATATTCAGAAGCAAAACTCTCAGTTCCATCAATAAATAAACAAGCGGAAGTGAATGAACGCAACCATACTCACAATCAAAAAGCGAATAATAGGGAAATAAATAACAAAGGACATCAAAGGAGTCAGCCCACATCCTCAAACAAAAAAGATAATCAAAATAATAATCAAGTTAAAACTAAAAACCAAGTAGTACACAGCAAAAAAGCCACTCCATCACCACCAACCAATAAAAAACAGATCCCGAACACCAACAACAGCAAAAGCACTAAACAGATACAACCAACACCTACCCCAAACAACCCGGGAACCCAGGAGGGAAAACCTCAAGAGAAACCAAAAATAACCACCGGAAGTCAGGTAGAAAAAGTAAAAGTAGATAAAGTAGCAATGACCTTAACAGATCAGGTGCTAACCCTAATTAGAGATATTCTAAACGAGACACAAAGCCTCACCAAAAGCAAAGAATTAACAATCGATAATCTTTGCAATAAGATTGTCCCCATTGCGAATAAACTACGAAGTCAATAGAGGTTAGAGGGGGGAAATAGGGAATTAAAATAGTAACATAGAAAGCTAACACAAGTATTTACAAAATATATTAACGTAAATAGATTACAACATGTATGAATTCAAACAAATCAATAAATATATGGCAGTGGAATTGCAGAGGCATTAGACTTCATGCCGCAGAACTTGCAATAAAAATCATAAAGGAAAAATACAAACCGGATGTGGAGTGCTTACAGGAGACTCTCCTAAATGAAAAAACACCAACATTACTTAAAATCCCTGGCTACTCAACTACTTACTGTAAACAAAGGCCCGGGGGCAAAAAAACAGGTGGAGGCCTAGCTATATACGTAAGCGATGCGATATCGAGCGAATCAATGGAGGGCACACCATCAAACATAAATACAAATGAAAACACTGCGCTCGAACATCAAATAATAAGGATAAACACTGGTAATACACCAATAACCATAGTGAACATATATGACCCAGGCCAGGATAAATTCACTGAATTAGAAACCCTAAAAGCAATAACTAGTAATATAGGGGATAAATTTATAATATGCGGGGATTTCAAAGCCCATAGTGAACAGTGGGGAGGTGACCATTTGGATCGGAGGGGAAAAACCATAGAAAAGTGGACCTCAACGTCCAACTTGGTCATACTAAATGACGGCAATGGCACTAGGATCAACCCGACGAACGGGATAATATCAGCCATTGACCTCACCTTATGCTCTCCCAGGTTAGCGGAAATAACAGAATGGGAGGTAGACCAATCAGGGACCTTAGGGAGTGACCACTTCCCGATACGGACCATCATAAACACCAAAATTCATAAAAACATCTCAAATGGTACCCGAAAATGGAGATATGACAAAGCGGACTGGGAGTCGTTCCGTTCTATCTGCGAAGAGATTACACTCGCTCGGATACACAGTGAGGACACTGATACATACTATCAAAACATCATTGAGGTACTGGCATCGGCGGCCGAGCGGTGTATACCGAAGGCGGGAGGAGGGCCCGGCAAACAGTCCGTTCCATGGTGGAACAACGAGTGTAAACAAGCCATAAAGGAGAAAAAGAAAGCCTTAAATAAATTTAGACATACAAAAAACTCCATGGACTTTCTTACCTATAAAGAAAAAGAACAACTCACTAAAAACATCATCAAACAAGCAAAACAAGCATCATGGAAGTCATTCTGCTCATCACTAAATTACGAAGCAAATGCTAAACAAGTTTGGGACAAGATCAAAAAACTTAGGGGAAAAGGAGTAAATTCGACCCCAAAACTCGCAGGGATTACCACTAATTCGGAAAAAGCCGAAAAAATGGCCCAACACTTTGCTAATATGAGCAGTAACGCTAACCATTCAGAAAAATTTAAAAAACACCGCAATATAGAAGAGGTAGTATATCCCCACTTGTTCACGGATAAGGGAAACAAATCTAACCCCCTAAACACAGAATTCACCTTAAGCGAATGGAAAAAGGCCCTAAATAGAAAAAGCAAATCAACTGCACCGGGGGAAGACACGCTAGGGTACGACATATATAAAAATCTCCCTGAAAAAACGGCCTTGATGGTTTTATGTATGTTGAATGCCTCATGGAGGACGGGAAAAATTCCAAAAAAATGGAAACACGCAATAGTAATCGCAATCCCGAAACCCGGAAAAAGCCGAGCAGACATGAACTCATACAGGCCGATATCCCTAACAAATAGTCTCTGCAAAATCATGGAGACTATGATAAACAATAGGGTTAAAGACCACCTAGAAAGCAAAGGACTGCTATCCCACAATCAAAGCGGCTTCCGTAATAAACGATCCACATTGGACCAGATAATGCGACTGGAGTCCAGCATTAGACTCGCATTCAATGTCAAAAGAAAAAGGGACCGTAACCTAATCGCGATCTTTTTAGATCTTGAGAAGGCTTACGACCTAATGTGGACCAAAGGACTTATAGCTAAGTTGAATCACTACGGAATATCAGGCCGAGCACACTCGTGGATAGCGGAGTTTCTCACAGGTCGAACCATACAAACCAGGGTCGACGACAAATACTCGGAATGCCATAATGTAGAAAATGGCACCCCCCAGGGAAGCGTTCTGAGTCCGACCCTGTTTAACTTAATAATTAATGACCTTGAGAAATCAATCGACCCGTCCTGTTTGGACCTGTCCCAGTTCGCCGACGACAGGGGATCTGGAAAGGGGGAAACCCCGACAGCGAAGCTGTGGTCGGAAAACTGCAGATGGGACTTGACAGGATAGGTAGATGGGCCGACAGGTGGGGTTTTAAGATGTCACCTGGTAAAACAGTAGGCGTAATGTTTTCCCCCAAAACAAAATTCAGACAAAAATCCCCAAAATTATATTTAAATGGGGTCCTAATTAAATTTGAAACATGTGCTAAGTTCCTAGGCATGCTCTTTGATGAGCATCTGACCTGGGATGAACACATAGAAGAATTAGAGAGACGATGCGGACAGGACCTAAACCTCCTACGGAACATTAAAGGCTCCGATTGGGGGGCGGATCCCACAACCCTCTTAACCCTATACAAAACATTAGTTAGGTCTAAACTAGACTATGGGTGCCAAGCATACATTTCGGCTTGCCCCAACAGTCTAAAAAAATTAGATGCGATCCAACGAAAAGCTCTAATTATCTGCACTGGAGCTCTCCGAAACATTTCCGGAGAAGAGCTCAGTGTCCTAACAGGAGAACCTCCCCTCAATCTGAGACGGGAGGAACTCCTACTGAGATATAATGCCACGATCTCTGTTCACCCCGAAACGCATCTAACTCAAAAAGCCCTTAAAAAATGCGATAAACCTTCCGGCATAAATTACTAAATAACCTACCAGGAGGAAAAAGAATTCAAGAATTAAAAAAAGAATTAAACATGCAAAATATCCAGGTGGAAATCATTAAATATCCAGACAGCGCCCCCTGGACAAATAAGGCCCCCATAGTAAATTTAAACGCTTTAAAATATGGGAACAAAAACGAACAACCGAATGAAATGAGGGCCAAAATTCTTGAAGAAATAGGGAATAAATACGAAGGTTACACCGTCATATATACTGACGGTTCAAAAACTTCAGACCCAGAACGCACTGCAGCGGCAGTGGTGATCCCCGGGGAGGGCATCACGCTGGGGGCGAGACTACCTGATCTCTGTTCTATGTATACAACGGAATTCTGGGCCATAAAACAAGCCATTGAATGGGCCCTCGAAACCAATCAAGCAAAAACAGTTATCATTAGCGACTCCCTTAGCGTGCTGCGCTCCCTGGAATCGGGAAATTCCACCTGTAGGGAGCACATACTTCGAGAAGTCAACCTTAAACTTAAAATGTTAGATCAAAAACACCAGACAGTGGAATTTATGTGGATACCCTCTCATATTAACATCCCTGGAAATGAGAGGGCAGATAGAGAAGCCAAAAACAAACTTAATGAGGCCGCAATTCAAACCCTGGACTATAGCATCCAGGAGATCTATAGTATCATCAGGAAAAAAATAAACCTAAAATGGCAGTCGGAATGGGATAAATCCAACAAAGGGCGCAAACTCTATGAACTGCATAAGAAAATCAACAGAAAAATTGAATTTCCAACACTGGCAAATCCGCACGACTACAAAATTATAAATAGAATAAAAGCGGATAAAACACTATTAGCAAACAGCTTTGGACAATACGTGTCGGGACTAAATACAGCAGGAATTAACTGCCCACACTGCCCCACACCTGAAACCTTGGATCACGTTTTTAACATCTGCCATAAATACAGCAACGAAAGGAAAACATTCCAGGAAAAACAAGCAAAGCTAAAATCCCCCAATTACATATCCGGATTTCCTCAAAGAAGGGAATAAAAACATGAAATCCGTATACACCAACATAGTGGGATATATCTCAGAAATAGGAAAAAGGGGCAAAATATAATTATAAAAATACTTAATAATACATAATCACAACAAAAAACGCTTAAAAATTATCTTAGTAGATAACAAAACACTAGCGGGATAAAGGCGAAGGACAAATTCCCTCTTAAAGAGAGTGCCTTTAAGGAGCTGGACCCTTTATCCCTGAAAAGTGTAAAATAAAACAGTAGAAATAAATAAAATACCTATAGGCAATAATAATATATAGATTTACCATGATATTAACAAAAATCGGGGGATATAAATTAAAGTTACCAAAAACTAATAACAACCACAACAACAACCAAATTAAAATCCCAAAAAACAAAAATAAACAAATAGACTTCATTATTTATTAAATAAAAAAAAAAAAAAAAACACTAGCGGGATAGAGGCGAAGGACAAATTCCCTCTTAAAGGGAGTACCTGTACGGAGCCGGAACCTCTATCTCTGAAAAGTGTAAAACAGAAGTAAGAAATATTATTATTACTCTCAGAACTTAGACCCTTACTATGAATTTACTGTAATTGCAAAGAGTAGGGGTAATAAATGTTAGTAAGCACAACTGACTGGAAATTTTTTTTTTTTCTCTCTCTCTCTCTCTTTCTCTCCCTACTTTAACTCAATAACAACACTGATCTCATACTAAAAAGCGGCTACTTTAACACATCTGTCGAACGGACTGGGCTCTGGTCTGACGCAAGATTTTCGGTCACGCTTCTAAACAGGCGCTAGGTATCATACTAGCATTCGCCTGGGCGGAATCCCTGCGTATCGCTAAGGTGCGGGTGATCGTAGGATTTTCTGCTACCCAAAGCACTGGTGCCTGGAACCAGACGGGCATGCCAGGACTGAATCCTTGCTGTGGCCGGAAGACTAGTCCTGAGATAGCCTATTTCTTAAAAAATTTTTTTCCCTCTCTCTCTCTCTCTCTCTCTCTCTCTCTCTCTCTCTCTCTTAACCCTAAAATTATCAACATAATGAGGTGGTCATAACCCTGATCATCAGGTCCTGCCGCACAAGGTGGCACCAGATTGTGAAAAAAACTAAACCAATTTAACTACATCAGGATAGTATTAAAGCATACCTGCTGCATCCCCAAAAAATTAGCAATATAAGGTGATCAAAACCCGGATCATCAGACACAGCCGCGCAAGCAAGGTGGCACCAAATTGGAAAAGTTTAAACTTACTAATTAGATAGACATAAAATCTAATGTAAATATCAAGTATAAGGTGGTTACAAGTCCAAACCATCAGGCCCAAACTGCACAAAGCGGTTGCAAAATCTATGAAACGTTTTAATATTAATTAGGAAATTCAGTCTTAAAACTATAGAATAAAGACAAAACCTGTATAACAAAGTAATCAATATAAGGTGGTTCTAAATCCCGAACCATCAGGCCCAGCTACACAAAGTGGCAACTCTCAAAGAAGAAATAGGATAGAGGGAGAGGAGAGGAAAACAAAGGAAAATCTTTGTTTTCCTTCTTTATTAATTTTTTTTTTTTTTTTTCTTCTCTCTCTCTTCCTATCTCTATTCACTCAGCCAAATGGTACAAACATAAGCTTCAAAATTGTTATATGTCAAAAATACCTTCGTCTTTTGAACAAATTATCAAAATTACTAAATATTAAGTAACCCTGGATCAGCCGGAGCCAACTGTGACGCAACGACGCAGCCAGCCGACCCTTGCCGCCTTTTCCTCGCCCTGACAGAGTCAACACAACAAATAAGTAATCCTGTAAACATTGTGGTACTATTCCTATGAACAGGAAAATAAACAATCAAATCGCAGAATTTAAATACACGCACCCCTCCAGATCGCTCGTTCAATGAATCCCCATAGCGGGGAAACCGTGTAGCGATGGAGTGGTGCGTAAATAGCGTCCATATACGCACCATTCCGTCTAGTGGGTTATAGCTCTGTAACCCACTGGACAAAAATTAATAAGTGTGCACAGCACACAGTTTAATCCCTCAATGCGTGCTTCGCACGCAATGGGGGTAAAAAGTCGTACATGCCCGAATGGGCGAACACGACTAAAATCTAAATATTATTATTATTAGTGCAATCACTCTAGTTGACTCGTCAAGATCTCAACAACAACACTTCAAGAAGACGGCAGCCAAGATTAGCAAGTTGAATGAAGCCATGGTTAACATGCAGAGGATAAGGCATCATTTGCTTCAGAATAACCCAGAGAAGAAGACGATGATCTTTTTGCAAATGGCTCAAGATCTGGTGGAAGAAGTCCTGAGACAAGAAATCGTCAGGGATAGAACGGAATGGGAGGAGAGACAAAGAGTGCAGCAAAGACAACAACAACCACAACTCTTACAGCCGATGAAACTACCAGACAGAGAAGTCACCTGTAAGATGGATTGTGAGGAGTTTGCCTTCTATTTCACCAGAAAGAGACCTTGTCCTAAAGCCATGAGACCCGTGGCAAAACGTGGCCGCCCTGCTGCGGCTGCTACTAGAAGTTAAAACACAACTTCTTACCCCAACGGCCCTTTTCAGGGCCACCCAGATCTCTAGAAAAGATAACCACTCTTACATTGCCTAAAAACAAAAATATGTTTTGTGTATGTATGTTTGTATGTTTGTGTGTTTTGTCTTTGCCCACTTCAAAAAAATTCCCTTTCCCAAAAAAATGTTTGTATAAAGAGTGTGTGTTTGTGTTTGATAAAAAAAAAAGGATTATGTGGTGTGTGTTTGATAAAAAAATAAAAAATAAAAAATTAAAAAAGGGGTTGTGTGGTGTGTGTTTATATAGTGTGATTGTGTTTGATAAAAAAAAATGTAAAAAGTATTTTCTTTTAGGTCCGCGTACTGGGTCTGTTTTTTTGGGTAGGGGTGATGGAGTGCAGAATCCGCGAAGCATAGAATGACGTCATATGGATGACGTCAGACGCATGTAGTGGGGGTGATGCTTAAAGTATATAAAACAACGCCTTCCCAGTTGAGCTACCCCCGTTCACTTGTCAAAAATGAACAAGAGCGAAATCATCAGACAGATACGAGTGCATCTAGAGGTGGCCTGGCACCTCCTAAGGGAAGTGGAGAAGATGGAGAAGATGGAGGAGGAGGAAAAGGAGAAGGCAGAGCCCATCAGACCACATCGGATGATGATGGAGGATTGGGAGCCTGAAGCTACCCAACCTCCGTCGGCCTTCACAGCTCCTAGAAAATGCCGACGCAGCAAAGCTAGATGGATGGAGTGGTAGCTGCCCTGCTTGTAGGGCTCGACCAGGGAGGTGCCCACACCTAAAGATGTACTAAAAAAAAACGGCCCTTTTTAGGGCCACCCATTTATAAAGAAAAGATAAAAATCCAATTGGCCTTATGTGTGTTTGTAGGTAGTGTGTTTGTGTGTATGTTTTTCCCACTCCAAAACAAATTCCATTCCCTGGTATGTGTTTGTAGAGTGTGTTTGTATAAAGAGTGTGTATGTGTTTTATAAAAAAAATTAAAAAACAAAAAAGGGATTGGTGTGGTGTGTGTTTGATACAAAAAAATGGGTTGTGTGGTGTGTATGTTTGATAAAAAAATACTTTCTTTTAGGTCCGCGTACTGGGTCTGTGTTTTTTTTAGGTGTGATAAGATTTTTTATGTATGTTTTTGGGAAAGTGGATGTTTTCCTTCACGTCCGTGCTTAAAGTATATAAAGCGGTGTCTTCCGCAGTCGAACCATTCAACGTCAACTGAAAAGAAGACCAGAATGACAACCATCGAGAATCTGCAGGAAGCCTGGGATGTGATGGTGGGAGTGGAGTGCCTGGTAGAAAGGATAGAGTGTTGTTGGAGATATCCAACCACTCTACCCATTGTCTCCAACCAAGTGGCCGCCCTAAAGAATGCCAGGAGTCTGGTGCACGATGTGATGGTGGAGGAAGCCATGAAGACCTCGTCTACCATGACACCCGGTCGAGTAGGGCTTCTCAAGAAAGCCCTGGACTTACTGGAAGGGGTGGAGTATTTTCTTCACCAAGTAAAAGAAGATTTGTGGTTGTATCCACCCCCCTGTACCGTCAGACGGGAAGCAACAGCCCTACTCACAGCCCAAATACTGGTCAGAGAAGTAATGGAGAAGGAGGTGGCCACCATTAAGAAGGCTTGGGCAGAGGAAAGAACACAGAAGGAGAAGAAGAAGAAACAGTAAGACTTCCATAGCCTGAATTTGAACTGGATGAAAATCCAGGACAAGTTCAGGCGAATGGAACATCCCGACTGGCTGCCAGATAAGAAGAAGAAGAACAACAAATTTCACATCCCAGGTTTCCTGACCCAATGTTGGAGAAAGTAAACACTCCAACGGCCCTTTTCAGGGCCAACCATTTTCCAAGAAAAGCTTAATTTTTCATGATTGCCTTTCCACTGTGTGTTTGGTGTATGTGTGTATGTATATATTCTATCCCTCTCCAAATACTTCTGACCCATCCACATTCCCGTATGGGTCTCAAGTGCCCCCACATGTTAATTTCCCGTATGGGTCTCAATCGGCCCCAATGTTAATTTCCCGTATGGGTCTCAAGTCCCCCCCCCCACATGTTCAATTCCCGTATGGGTCTCAATCGGCCCCCATGTTAAATTCCCGTACGGGCCTCAAGTGCCCCCCACATGTTCCATTCTCGTACGGGCCCAGAGAGGCCCCCTCCCGTTCAATTCCCGTTTGGATCTCAAGTGCCTCCCTATAGTTTTGAGTCTCAATACCCCCCCCCCCCATTACTACTGTGGTGGTTCACAAGATATTCAATGAATTTAGGAAGACAGCAACAACAATACATGGAAGTCGCAACCATAGCAATGGAATTCCGATCAGCTTTCATTCTGATAGACCTTTCAGGTGGAACGTTCTTCCATATTTACCTGTCCCTGACCACTACGTTCCACTACTAGAAGCATCCACCATCAACGTACTGATTACAGGTACTGATTACATCTGACCCGAAAAAGACTGATTTTTAAAAAAAGCAACACCGCAAACAATTCTGTATTACTTTACTACTAGGAATTCACTCTTTTTAACGCAGAACTCTTTGAATTTGTACTCTCAGAGACAAGAGTAAACAGTTACATCGTAACAGAAATAAAAAATAAAATAATAATAAAAAAAGCAATCATGACACTTGCGTACACTAAATTTTATTGTCCGTATTTTGTATGAAAATTTAGCTATAACCCAAATATTCTGTTAATTTAAATGAAACTTAGAAGTTTATTTTAAAGAAGCTTTCAAAATTTAACATACAGAGCAATTCTTAAGTTTCACAAATTATCCGTCCAAACAAAAAAAGAGACCGAAATGCCCTTGATGTCATACAATCATCCATTTGAAATGCACGATGGTCTCATTGTTTACCAATGTATAATCAACACAAAACATAAAAACATGATTATGAGCATTATGATTACGTTCTTCCTTTTATTGAAAATAAAAAAATGCACTGATTATTACAGTATTTTCGAAAAAATACTCTTTGAAATATGGGCTCATTTTTGCAATTTTATCATAATTGTTTTTAATTAAAAATCACAAGTGTTTTCGATATCTGAAGTTCTCTCCCTACGAACCCCCCCCCCCTCCGACTGTAAACTAAAACAGACAATATTAAATCTGACAGCATTGTTCTATATGAAATTTGACTGACACAATAGATAGCTCTGAAAAATCCCGAATAATGTAAGAAAGCAAAATACTCCATCTCTCAAAACACAGATGATATACAGAAAGAGGAACAAATGCGATAGTACATAATCATTTAGTGGTAAATTTAATAAACTCCGCAAAAACTGGAAATTATTCAACTCGTTTGATAAATTCAATAGTAAATCATCACCCATTTTGAGATCCTCCATGTAACTGAATCATACCCGATGGATAATGCTGTAAGCGTAATTACACAGCATCACACAGCCGGCAACAGGAGTTATACCATATTTACATTAAAATACAATACAATAACAAAATGGTACAAACAATTAAGTGACAGGTTAAAGTTTAAATTTAGGTTTTCGTTATATACCAGTGCATGATAGTGTTACGACTCTATGGTCTAAAAAAATGTAACAGAAAGAAAGTGAAACTAACAAATCAAGTAAAAATCCACAAGCAATTTATTTCTAGACAATTAAAGTCAAAATTCAAAAGACACTTACAGTAACGTGAATTAAAATCCAAAGAATCTAATAATCCTAAGTGTCCTAATCACAAGTCCTAAATATAGAATGTTCCGAATGAATGACTGTATCCTTGAATGTGTTGATGTGCCAATAGTCTTTAATATCATGATGTGTCAGTAGTCTTTAATGTGCTGATGTGCCAAATGAACTACTCCAGAATATCTTTGAATAGTTCACATAAATCCCAACAATCATCAATTCAAAATCCAAAATCCAAAAGTCTATGAGCACTTATAATCCAATGAATATTTTAAATAATTCCTCTCTCTGAATTTGGAATGATTTTTCACAACTGTAATGGTATATATAAAGATAGGTCACATGACAGAATGTTCTAGAATATTATATGATGTAAGTGACTTTTGACACATAACTATAAGGAAATTCTGGTTTTATCTGTAAAACAAATCAACCCTGACCTCAAATGGAATACACAACTTGTTTACCAAAACCGTCTTTGAACTCAAATATTAAGTACACAACCTAATTCAAGGACAATAGCTAAACATGTCAACAATATTCTTAACATTAAGGTTTAAGCAAATATTAAAGTCAAGAAACATTTATAATTTCTTAAATATTTATAATATTATATAAACATCATATATAACACCCGAAATGTACCAATGCAACCTTTTGATTGGTGAAACTATTTTAGAGTAAGATTTGGAGTTGGGTAAATTGTTATGATGCAGGGGCTTTAAATCCGATGGCAAGAGTGAAAAGCACAAAAAAAAACTCCAACAAAGAAGGCTGCTAACTCCCAGATGACGGCATCCCTACACCCTATGCCCTCAAGCCCTCTCAGATAGTGTCCTCAACTAGGCCTATTTAAGCACCAATATTTAGGGGTTCTTGTCCAAGAATGAAATACTTAAATCAGAAAGTCATAGCTTACATTTGCGGTCTCAAGATTTTAGCTTTAAAAACCATTCATGCCCTAAGATTAAATCATATTCTCTATATCCCACATTTTTTCCTAGGTGTAACTCTGAAGGCAATTAATACTGTTTACTAATCAACACGTTTATTTTCAGTTACTTTTTTGGAAATGTGCTGCTTTGGTATAAATTTTCCTGGAGACCGCCTAGTTGTTTAACCTGATGGCATTCCTGACGGTGGCAGTTGTCCCCATCTTAAACTACTCTTCCAAACGGAACTTGTTCCAAGAAGAAAGATCCACGATGAGTTGAAACTTATCCCCTCTCACAGAAATGGAGACAATCTAGAAACGAATTCCCGGATTTACTGTGTTCTTCACCTCTATTGCACTTTCATTAGAAGGGAGTAAACCTCTTCCTTCAAAGATACCAGCGGAGGCTGGTGGAACATAATGGAGTCCTTAAAAGTGGTGGAGGGTTCAGGAAGCGAATCTGGTAACCCTCCCTTATTGTAGAAAGGACCCACACAAAGTCTGAGAGTTCCGTCCAAGTATCTGAAAGAGGCTTAATTTGGCACTTACTGGGACATTGGAAAGAGGGGATGATGTGACTCCCAAGGGAAAGGGGAGTGGTCCATAGACTTTCTCCTTTGGCCCCTCCTGCCACTTCATTGTGAGAATGACGAGCAGAAAGAGATTTTAAACTGGGATTGATTTTGAAATTGTTTCCCGGTTTAAACCGCTTTGGAGAGGGAACCGTGGTCCTTCCAGAATGGGTGTGTTTCTTCATCAGTTTAGCAGAAAGCAGAAAAGACATCGAGACACGCACAGTATCTGCAAGGCCGCTAGAGATAAAGATTGCTCCAAAAGAGATCACCATTCGAGACTATAGTAATTAGTGTCCGCGCATTCAGTTCCAACGCCTCAAGATCCCTGCCAAAATCTCCACCTGGGAGGCACCCGAATTCAAAGTTGGGGGCTTAAGGGGCCAAGTGGGAGAATGGACTTTGTGGCTACTGACTGCGACCAGGGGCCGAAACACAGAAGAAGGGATAGACCATCTTTACTGCTCTCTGTCCCCTTCTTGGCCTTTAGACAATTTGAGAGTCATATCCTCAAGTTGGGCTGTGATCCAGACAGCCTATCTAAACTGGCAAGGAACCTAGCCTCCGAAGAATCCGAAGGCTTGGGACAGATCTGTGGGAAGTAGGCGGTAAATCCCATTATCAAAAATCCACATCACTTCCTCCTCTGTCACCCGACCTGGTGGGTGGGACAAAGAAGATCTTCCTCCTGTGCGAAGGGGACTTCCTAATTGAGGGTTCGTCATCCCATCTTCGCTCACAGGAGGGGACAGGATTAGCTCCTTGTTCCTCTCTCCCTGGAGAAAGGGATTGGCGAATCTCTCTAGTTGCTTGAGACTGTGGTCTCTCTCCCCTTCGTTGATAACGGGGCCAGAGGAGGTGGGGAAGATCTAAGGCATGCCCGGTCTACTGATCAATGGAGTCACGGCAAAGCCATCCATGGTGGCAGAGTCTGGAAAGAAGACATGGCTGACTCACCACTGGGTGGTGGGAGTCCTCATGTTCTGTAGGGTTTGAACAGGAACATCGAAAAGGGAGGCGTATTGTTACGACCGTTTTTCGGGATTCTTCAAGTCAAAACACATTGTGGGTTCGCCTGATACTGGTTTGAGATGAAAAGATGGTAGAAATATGCAAGCTGATATTTCTGTTTTGAGGTACTTTTTGGACCAGTTTTCTCCAACCAGTTCCTCTCATTTTCTATTCTTTTGCACAGGTGTTCTACCAAAATTGAGCTCAAGCAAATGAAAAGGACAAAATATGTTGCCATTAGGGCTACCTGGAGTAATGGAAGCATACACAGGATCATACTATAGAGTAAGTTCTTCGTACACATCTCATTTATGGTACTTTGCTCAGTCACATCAGTACCAAAGGGTAATTTATCCTTCCCCATGACACTATTGACATTGTGAACTATCTTATTTCTTTCTACACTACAAGATGTAATAGGAATACTTTCAACATTGCAGATTTCCTTGTTTTTGTTGTCATTTTTGTACTGTTTCATTGCAACGTTCTTCAACCCTATCACAATATTTACAGAGACAATCATGACTTGGTCTTCTTGACAATGCATCAGCATTCTTATTAATCTTTCTTGTCTATACTCAGTTTGAAAGTCATAAGCTGACAGAAATGTCAACCATCTGACCAATTGTCCTTCCAATAGTTTAAAGTACAAAGTCATCTCAAACTACCATGGTCAGTTCTCATTGTGAACCTACGACCATACAAATAATTCTGAAAATGTTTAATGGAATTTACAATGACCAGTAACTCTTTGTGAGTTACACAGCATCGTCTCTCAGTTTTGAGAAGCATTTGCAAAAGGAACAGATGACCTTCTCCCAGTCATCCTGGACTTGGGATCGGACAAAGACCTATCCAATATTCGAAGCATTGCAATCAAGAATAATGGGGTCATTTTCTGTTGGAAATGCAAGTATTGGCACTTTTGTTAAAGCTTGCTTCAAAGTATCAAATGACCCTTGACATTCATGAGTCCATTTCTTTTCTGCCTATTGAGGGAGAGGTTTAGCTATGTCAACAAAACTGTGGACATATGATCTGTAATATGAACAAAGGGAAATAAAGCTTTTTACTTGTTTGGCATTACTTGGCACAGGCCATTCATTAATGGTTTTTATCTTTTCAGGCAGTGTCCCTACACCTGATTCAGTTATCAAATAACCTAATTAAGAAACTTGCTTCTGAAAAAAAAGAGTACACTTCTTTGGATTGAGCTTCAAATTGGCTTGTTGCAACCACTGAAAAATAATGGTAAGATTTTCAAGTTGACCCTCAAAGGTCTTGGAGTAACAATCAGATCATCTAGATAGAATATCAAAATTTTCCATACTAGACCAGAAAATACAACCTATGTCAATCTGGTGAAAGTGGCAGGTGCATTACAAAGACCAAACACCATTCTTTTCCACAACCACTGTTCATCACCAGGTATAGAAAAAAGCAGTTTTTTGTCTGTTGTCTTCCTTAATTTTACATTACCAATAACCTGATTTCATATCGAGGCAAAACCACCATTCTGAGCCAGTCTAAAATCACAATAAAACCTAACAGATCCATATGGTTTATTTACCATTACAGCAGTAAGCATTCCAAGGACTTTGGGGGCATTTTTCAATTATGTCAGCTTCTGCCATTTTCTTAACTTCTTCTGCAATGTTTCTTTTTGCTATGGGAATTCTGTAGGGATAAAGTTAAATGTTTAGCATCATTTGTTTTTAACTGTATGTTGTGTTAGTGTGGTGTTACCCATGTCATTAGAATTTCTGCAGAAAACATCCTGATTTTTAAGCAGACATTTTCTTAATGTATTTATTTGTTCATCAGACATGTCAGTTAGGTGAATGGGCATTATCTAGTTGATTTTAGCATCTGGTTCTGAGACCTTGTTTATTTCAGAGGTAGTACATTCATTTATCGGTACGGGTTGATATTCAGCTACTACCTTATCTTTAAATATTTTGCATTGTTCAGTTCCAAACTTTGCTATTCTAATGGATAGTCTGTTTCTACTATAGCCAACCAGGCTTTTGCTACCAGCAACCCCATCTTGTCAACAAATTTCAATTGCAGGTTCCATCACTCCATAGGAGCCTTCTCCCACACTTCCTAATGGTTTACTGTATGCTATAATCTCTGAGTGTGGTGGAACCGAACCTCAATAGTTTTAGTAGTTGCTACCTGGCAACAGGCAGGTCCTAGTATATTATTAAAAAAACAGATAACTTTTTCTCCATTTACATTTAAACATCCCTTGCTTATGATTAGCTAACATTTGTTTGCCACCATGAAGTCCATGCCTAGGATCCCTACTTGCCACCATGAAGTCCATCCCCAGTATCCCTTCTTGTTGAATTTCTGCAATAACATCTCGTGCTTAAATGTTTTATTCCCCAAGTTTTATGTCCACATTTGCCCTACCATACAATGGTACAGTCTCTCCAGTTACTATTAGTAATCTGCTATTTACCGGGTTGACTTTTGGTGGATTTGACCATTGTTCTACTACACTTTTCCTAAAAATAGACACACTTGCCCCCGTGTCATTTCATTGTTGTTTATTCTTGTCAATACAAAGTATCCTTCATCCTTTCCCAGGCTGTTGAGTTTTATTATTGGGGACCTACTATGCGAGAGGGTTGAGTTTCGGTCCCTACACTTGCCCGATTCCAGTTTTCCCAGTTTTGCCTTTGACCTTGACTGTTTTCTCTCCAACCACACTGAAATCTTCTTGAATTTGCATAATTTGACCTATAATTTGGATTCTGCCTGGAGTTAACTCCCCATTTATGTTTGAAATCATTGTGCTAATTGTTAAAATCACCAGATCTTTCCTTTGACTGATTTATGTAATTTCTCTCTTTGTTCTTATTTCTTGGACCTTGGAAATGTTGTAATTTATTTCTTTGTTGGGTCAATTTCACTTGTTGAGCAAATTCATTTACTGCTGCAGTGAGCTTTTCTGAGTTTTGTTCGAGTTGATCACACCCAGGGCTGATCAAATCCCATAGCCCGTCATCCCGGACTATACATTTTTGAAGTCGGACAAGTAAAATATTCCAAGGCGCTAGTCCAGGACAAGTGCTTTTTTCCTATTTTAAAGCAAGTCGGACAAGTGCTAATTTTCATACTTTAATCACTTCATCTACTTTTATCTGGCCATTCATGCCCTCTGGGCATACCGAATGCTTGAATCTACCTCCATTTATTCATTCACATCCTGTGATACTACAGTAGGCGGTGATTGATATTTGTCCCATGAGCGCGAGTTCTATTACTGCTTAACTGCATATTGGGCTAAGCGACCAAATTATCAGCCAATCAAAACACTTCAAACAAAACAACTTCGGTATGATTAATTAGAAGTGCTTTAAGGACTCACGGTACTAATTATATGGAAGATAAAATAGAGTATATATCAATTTGTATGGCCAGGATTGGTTGACAATGAGAGTAAAATTTTAGTATAAAGAGGTTATCCTAGTTGGGAGATGAATTAGTACAGGGAGTCCTATAGAGAACAACAGCCTTACAGTGGTTTCACATATGCATGTACAATTACTCTAGATGCAAAATTCCGGTTCTAATTGTGGACAGCAAGCAAAATAAATACCTCTTGTCTACCTCAGAATGATTTTCAGTGGGATATTAAACACACTTTCAGATATGGCAACTGTTGATATGAATGGGGGTGGGTGAGGGAGTATGTAGAGTGTGTACATTTGACTGTACTGGGTGGGGAGTTTTACACATTGGTTAATATCTATGCAACTAAATATATAAAATTTAGACAATTTACCACTTAAAGAGTAATTATGTTAATAAATATGATCTTTCCTAGTTGTGCTCTGAAACATTATGCTTCAGATACTATCACTTAGATGTCTACCACCATGCTTAATGCTGACAACCTCTCATGATTTTGTGTCCCACCATTTTCATGTAGTGAATGTTTTGGAACTTCATATTTTGTATTTTAATTGGCTTATACCTACCTTACTTTAGTTTTAAATTATATGGGTTCTGAAGGATTTGTAAGTAATTTGTCATTTCAATCTCCTTTCCAAAATAATACATGCACATATAGATGGTCACCTTGACCTTTTACTCATTTATTACATAATATGACATGGGTGATAATATATTTCAATCTTAAATTGAAGAGAGATAAATGGTGATAGCAAACAAGGTAATTCTTGATTACACAGATTTTAATATTTTTTCCGATTTTCTAAATTGAAGCTCAAATACTTAAATGTTGCCTGAAATGCACCATTGCTATAATCTAATATTCACTAATGTAATCTTTGACAAGCAGAACTATGCGCACTGTTTACTTATTTATTCTACTACTGTCCATAGGTCTGTCAAGTAAATCAAGGATGGATATAGGACACACAATACTAATTATATGGAAGAATGTGAACCAGTCTAGAATTGCCAGGATTGGTTGATAATGAGAGCAAAATTTTAGTATAAAAAAAATCCTTTAACTGAAAAAAATAGAGACAACGTTTTATTGATGGAATTTTAGTCCTTTTATGGACTTCAGTTTTGAATACTCGTTGCTGAAATTAGCACCCGATTCTTTGGTGAGGAATTGAAAACACGTTTCAAACACATGTAAATCAAGAAAATGATGCAGGACATATGGCTTTCTCCACACACAAGCTTTCATCAAAGATGGGTCTGTACTGATGAATATAGGTTTGATCATGAGCATTCAGAAATTTAAAGTTATTAAATTCTTAATATCATGGTGTAATCATAAGTTTACTATAATAGGAGCTGAATTAGTACCGCGAGTCCTTAAATGACCTAGTTATATTGTCTTTACTCAACACAGATACTCATGAGTTGATCAGCCTTTGATTTAAATCCTCCAAGTCAATGTAATGAAATTAATGAAAGGCAGTTTATCGACGTAAGTGTCTGTTTTCTTTATGAGTCAATTAAATGACAGTAATGAGCCTTTAATTTTTTTAATTGCTTATATTGAGGATTGATTAAAAAGTGCGGTATTGCATTTGAAGCGAAACAATTATGCTAAAGGAACAGTCTCTGTTTCCATTTAAACAACAAAATGTATGTCACGATCACTTTAGCAGAAGTAGTTTTCAAATGAGGTGATCTTTTCTATTTGGATAAACTGAGTTTACTAAATTATTTTCACAAGGAAGGTCATAAGGAAGATCCAGAGAAAGAAAATTCACATGAAAGTGGAAGGATAAAACATAAGGCTGCCACTGAGTCCGAGGTAACTATTCCTCCAAAGAGACAAAAGCCAGACTCTGACAGCAAAAAATGTAAACTGTGACACAACTAAGAGACAAAGAAATGTTCAGCCACATTGGGTTGATAATTATCAATGGCTTGAATTCATTGACTCTGAAGGAAAGATGTTTTGCAGTTACTGCAAACAATATCCCAACAGGCACAGGTTGAACATTCAACCAGTGTATTGTTCAGCCAGTGTATTTGTCAATGGAACTGACAAATTAAGGATTTAATCAAGCAAGTTTCATGACAATTCTGGACCTCATATAGCCTGAGCAGCACAGTATATGCATGACACTAGCCAGCAAGTTAGAGTTGCTAACACTCCATTAGGAAAGGCCATTTTAAAATTAAAAGAGAATGAAATGAAAAAAAAATACAATAAGAGCTCTCTTTAACACAGCTTACACCCTAGCTCAATATAGAAAACCATTTTATGATATGGAAATGCTGTGTGTCTTAAACTTGGTGCTAATTTTAAGAACAGACTTGAGGCAAGAGACTTTGTTCTGTCAATTGATGAAGTCTTGAGAGAAAAAGTCAGGGAGGGTCTGAATTCCACTAAATTCCTTCCATTCTTGCTAATGGAAGTACTGATGCTACCAAATCAGAGCAAGAAATAGAGTATATAAGATACCTTGATAATAACAAAAACTAACAAATTAAGCCCATTGAAAAAATAAATATGTTGTACATTTTATCTTTTGTTTCTAATATGGATGAAAATACATACATCTCATTGAATCTAGGCAAGAGATTGAAATTTTGGGACAAGTGAGATTGTGGGTGGGATAAGTACAAGTTCTAAAACCACTTGTCCTGGGCAAGTGGTTGAACAAATTTTTTTATTAGTCCTGACACGCAAAGTTTTGTGTTAGGTCTTCAGATCCTTTAGCTACATTCTCTAGAACAAAACCTACTGCTCCATTTCTCTATCTATCAGCTACTCTGTGTGCTTCGAGTTTTACAGACATTGTTTCAACCTCTGACATAGTCTTTGGCCTTTGTTGCCCTAAGTCTCAGTTTTATGTCAGAATCATTGATGGCTTCAATGAACTGATCTATTGCTAAGATTTCCACCACATCGCTACTTGCAGAACGATATGCTAATCTGGTAAGTTTTCTGACATTCTGAGCTAGTTCATGAATTATCTCCCCTTTCCCTCTGAACCTAGACTTTAGCATTGAGCAAAATGATATCTGCTCTATGTATAGACCCAAAATTGTTCATGAGTGCTCCAACTGGAGTACCACAGTCGGTTCTCTGTTCATACTCAAGTTCACTAAGCAGTGAACTACCTACACCAGACAAACTGCTAGCTAGGTAAAGTACTTTACATAATTACATCAGTCCTTGATTTCTGACACTATACTAAATTCGGCAAGTGTTACGATTAGGGGTAAATGTAACAAAGGAAACGACTCAAACAAGCTTTCAAGATTAAAAACACAAATATAATTTATTTCCTAAAAAAGTAAAATATTTCAACAAACAATCAAAGTAAAAGAATTAAAAATAACTTACAGTATAGAATATCCTTAAAAGTCCTAAATCGTTCTAAAGTTCACTGATCCGGAAGTTAATCCAAATTATTCCGAATGGAGAATATTCCGAATGAAAATACCACTGTGCTGATGTACTAACAAGAATCAGTTATATCCAAATATTATTAATTCCAAATAATCCTTGTGAATATGGAATATCACACAAGTTCTAGAAATGTTTCCGATAATTACAACGGAGCTGAATAATTCTTAAAGTTGAAGTAGAAGTACTAAATCCAAAATGTACTGTATATCTCTGAAGCAGAATACCACACAAAATGAACCAATCTCGTTTATCACCTCTCAGGCTGAACGTACTATCAAGAAGAATGACGAACGCTCCGATTACATCTTATTTATAGTTTTCTTAATCTGCGTCTTACAAACAAACAAAACCCATTACTTATTCTGTCTCAAATCAACATCTTACTATTGCGATCTTATTCTAACTTCTGGTCAACAAAATGAATCATTCTTGGACTGCGAAAACCAGGTCAGGTCAAGTTCAAAACTCACGCGCTGATCACGTGACAGGACTAATGCTTCAACTGACAATATTGATTTTTCCCAGGAGCAATGTACTGGGTCACATTGAAATTAATGTATATGTGCACTCTGCAAAACGACACCTATTAGACTATAATACAGAGGTCATAAACTAATAAAACTGTACCATTATTTAAAAGAAATGATACATAATTCCGTAACACAAGATATTTATCACTGTCTACATTTCCATCAAATAACTCTGGTTTTATTTTAGTGGTCATGTTTGTTCTACCATTCTGTTGGGGTTTATGCAAGGTTTGTTCATTATGGTTTGAAACTTTGCTTTGAGATTCTTTTGCACTTAGGATTTCTTTTTGAGTTTTCATTAATAAATTGGTTACTTTAAACTTTTTCAATCCTGTTCTGCAACAAATTGTGCCCTCATTGTCTCACTCAGAGACAAAATTGTATCTTTCACATCATGTGCAAAATGATTCAGATCAAACTTTTCCTCCAAATCGAACAAGGGAGTACCCATTTCCGAGTTTTCATTGTCCTTTCTCTTCTCATCTAGATTATCAATTTCACTGGAGGAAAATGCACGTCCTAAAACACTCTCCAGCGAATTACTTCTGCTATTTCTATCTATTTTGCTTCCACCACCAATACCAAGTTAACAAGTGTTACGGAATTATGTATTATCTTTTAAATTATAATATAGTTTTCATTTGGTCTATGACTGTACTTTAAAATTGTGTCAAATAGGAAGTCGCACTTAAGTATAGTTAACGTTGTCAACAACGTATTTACTGACATTTGAGTTCAAGGTCAGAGCTGTTTACCATTCTTTGAGAATTTTTCTACAATAGACACATTTAGTATTGCATTCTGGGTCATAATATGACACGTTTCCTGTTGTGAAATATGCCATTTGCAAAGAGTATATAAGACCTGAATATACGCATTATTTAAATCCTGTTTTAAAAACATGTTTTTTATGATCAGTTTTGGAATCATCAGATGTTTGGAATCATAGTTGTGCTGTAAACTTGTAATGCTGTATAAATAACTCGACTAGAATCATTTATTGGAACATCCAATGGAGTTACATAAAGTGCTCATCAACCTTTGGATTTATATTTATGACTTTCGGATACTTGTGGACATTCACAAAGATGATCAGGATTACATTATTGTTGGTACATCAGGACATTCCAGATTATCCATTCATTCGGAACATTCGTTCATTAAGAACATTCATTAACTCAGAACATTCATTCATTCGGAACATTTTACATTTTCTATATTTAGGACTTGTGAATAGGACATTTAAGCTTATTGGATTATTTGGAATTTAGTTCACAAATTGCAAGTGTCTTTTGATTTTCACTTTTATTACACAGAAATAAATTGTTTGTTGATTTTACACACCTTGTTGGTTTTACTTTCTTTCTGTTACATTTTTCTTAGACCATAGGGTTGTAACACAAGTAATTATTCAAAACTTAGCTAATACAGTTTAATTCTTTACATTTCCTAAAGTTTCTTTTATTTTTCAGGATCCAACTTCTGACACCCTTTGTTATGACCGCTTGTCAGGGTTCTTCAAGTCATAACACATTCTGAGTTTGCCTGGTACTGGCTTGAGGTGAAAAGAGGGTAGAAATATGCTGTTGTTGTGGTGCTAATATTTCTGTATAATAAAGTCTAGAAAGACAGAAGATATCATATAGAAGAAAGAAGAAATATATGCTATTTATGCTGTTATAAATAAAGAATACATAATGTTTTACTCTTTATTATGTTCTCTCTTCTTTTTTCTTATTTACATACAATTTCATTTAAATACAATATTATTGATTTTGGTTCATTACAGTGTTACAAACTTCATGAAAGAAGGCTTTCACAATACACAATTTTTATGTGTGCTTAAAAATGACAGGTTTTCTTTTTATAAATATTATGGGGGAATTAAATATAGGTTAACAAAGTTATACCAAATTTATATTTTTCAAATTAAATTTGGTAAATGAATACTACATTTTGTATTATCAGGGTGCAATCAAATTAATTCTTTTTACTTATATGGAGACTTGTACTTTTTACTTATATGGAGTCTTGTACTTTTTATTTATATGGAGTCTTGTACTTTTTACTTATATGGAGTCTTGTACTTTTTACTTATATGGAGACTTGTACTTTTTACTTATATGGAGACTTGTACTTTTTACTTATATGGAGACTTGTACTTTTTACTTAAATGGAGACTTGTACTTTTTACTTACATGGAGACTTGTACTTTTTACTTATATGGAGACTTGTACTTTTTACTTATATGGAGACTTGTACTGTTTACTTATATGGAGACTTGTACTTTTTACTTATATGGAGACTTGTACTTTTTATTTATATGGAGACTTGTACTTTTTACTTATATGGAGACTTGTACTGTTTACTTATATGGAGTCTTGTACTTTTAACTTATATGGAGTCTTGTACATTTTACTTATATGGAGACTTGTACTTTTTACTTATATGGAGACTTGTTCTTTTTACTTATATGGAGACTTGTACTTTTTACTTATATGGAGACTTGTACTGTTTACTTATATGGAGACTTGTACTTTTTACTTATATGGAGACTTGTACTTTTTACTTATATGGAGACTTGTACTGTTTACTTATATGGAGTCTTGTACTTTTAACTTATATGGAGTCTTGTACTTTTTACTTATATGGAGACTTGTACTTTTTACTTATATGGAGACTTGTACTTTTTACTTATATGGAGACTTGTACTTTTTACTTATATGGAGACTTGTACTGTTTACTTATATGGAGACTTGTAATGTTTACTTACGTGGAGACTCTAAAAACTAGGTTTCTAGAGCTTCCATAATCTGGGCAAGTGAAAATCTGGGAATCTAAAATTTGGTTTAATAATAAATACTGAAATCCTGTCAAACATAGGTATAAATGATACTAAAGAAATATATCAGATATTTCGACAATTAATTATATTTAGCAATATTATTTCTTAGAAATTTTATGTATAAGTCTGAATTTCTCTATGACTCAAAATCTGGACAATTCCAAAGTCTGGACAAACCCAAAATCTGGAATTATAATAAATTATCAAAACTCTCAAATTAACAATTTCAAAAATGATTTTACCCGATTTAAATTCTGATGTATTTCCAAACTTTGATTCAGGGCCGAAATTTATATCTCAAGAGGAGCAGATGACTGATGACGCAAGTGTTGTCTGTCTAAAATATGGACTGACTGGGTCCTACTAATTACTTTCTGGACCCTTGGGGAACCTTGGATATTTGCACAAAGATACTTAATGGAGACAACCAAGGTTCTCTGATATCGGTGTTAGAAACGGGAACACTAACACCTCATGCTCAGTAACAAAGAATGATTGGAACAATGGCGCCTGGTGACCAATAACAGATCTTTCGTGACTGTCATCTGACACACTACCTTGGAACAGTGCCCAGTGACCCAGTGCTCTGTGACTGGGCAATGACTTACTGGAGGGAGTCAGTTTAGGGAACTGAACTCTGACGAATGAAATCTTGCTTGAATTTGAGATCTACTAGAGCAAACAATGACTGCACTATGCTTGCATCGGAAAGGTGGGGCTGGTGACTTGCCTAAGCCATGAAGTACCTAAGTTCCCTCCTTCATAAATTTCCCCTTTGTGGAAGTGGATGACTTCCTAACTCTGGACACCTCTCTCAATGAATTGGGTGATTTATGTTCACCAGGAAGTGCCTTTGCCACAGGCAACTTCCGTATATCAGAAGTGCCTTAGCCACCTTATGGAATCAGGTGACTTCAGTACACTGGGAAGTGCCATCAATGAAGCAGGTGACTTCCATACACCAGGAAGTGCCGTAATCACAGGCGACTTCTGTACATTAGGAAGTGCCATAGCCCCCTCATGGGAATGGAGGGGTTCTTCCTGAGCAGAAGAGGAAAAAGCATGACCCTTCTTCCTGGCCCTAAAGGTAAGGCGACTTTCCTCCAAATTCCAAACAACAAATGGAGCCTCAAACAATAAATGAGGCAACCATGAGTACACATTCTATGCATGCAAAACAGGTGGTGTGAGTGTTCCACAGTCTTTTTGTGCCCAAATTTGCTGTGCCAATTGACTAATGGTTTATCCTTGTTTCTAAAAACAAATGAATATTCAATGACTTCGTTCATAAGTTTTTTGTACTGCTTGGAATGTATTAAACTTAGCAACTAAATGTTTGTGAAATACCTAAACCAAATATTTGTGAGAAACAAGTTTTTCTTGGTCGTATCTTCTTGTTGAAATGGCAGATATAAACTTAAGCAGTGAACTCATGTCAGTATAGTATTTTTAGTCCATAGCCTCATTTCAAAGTTCGAAGTTTGCTCTAAGTTTCCTCTATTTTGGTGAAACCTTGATAATAATTAACTGAATTGATTCAGAGAATGGCATATTCCCATTTATATTACAGAAAATCTTTCAACTGTAATATTTAACTTTTCAAATGACTGCAACTGCGGGATACTGAGCACATGTTTACAAATGGTGGACACACGATCACACTGAATGAACGAGTGTACTAGATTGAACTGTGCAGTTGCCTTAATCCTACAATCACACTAGTAGTCGACTTCGTATTTATTTTCCAGATTCATTTTGTCAGCTGTGTAAGTGATAGTTACAAATGTAAATACCTGACTTTGGCCACATTGAGTATCTTAATCAGGTTTATTGTTAAAGACGTTATTCTGCAGTAAAGGGGGTGAAGTCAAAAGGCGTCATTGTGCAGTAACGGGTTAAGCAAAAAATTGTAAAGAAGCCAGCAGAATAAAAACAAATATCGCCACATTTCTCATCTTCCTTATTTCATTAATTGCATGGACAATGCAATCAAGTTACAGACTACTTAAACATTTTTATTCTCATTTTTGTATCAACTCTTTTACTTACAGCAACTCCGTGTGCTTTCATTTCTTAAAGGACAATCTCTCAAATTTACGGAGCTAACTATTCTCATAGACTTTTTTGCTCAAAAAGGTGAATTTGGCATATTTAATAATATGTTAATGCATTTTAGCTGGCAAGTCTTTGAAAAGTTAAACGAATAGTGTGCATCTTAAAAAGAACATCCTTCACTGGCCACTGTAGTTCAGCTGACACGACATGTTGTAGTGAGCAACCATCATTACATAACATTTATACTGCTATGACTTTCTGGTAAGGGTAATAAAACTTAATCTGTATACCTAACATGGACAAATAACAATCATGATGGTCCTAAAGTAATAAGAATCATGATGGCCCAAGAGTAATAACAATCATGGTGGCCCTAAAGTAATAACAATCATGATGGCCCTAAAGTAATAACAATCATGGTGGACTAAAGTAATTACAATCACGATGGCCCTAAAGTAATAACAATCATGATGGCCCTAAAGTAATAACAATCATGGTGGCCCAAAAGTAATAACAATCATGATGGTCCTACAATTATCAGGTTTCTGTTTACAAATCATTTACTTGCATAATTTCAGATGTAACAGTATGCATGCTGATTCACTGAAGTCACATTTATATGCATGAAAAATCAATTCACGATCGAGAGTAAATAAATATCATATCTTGCATGCAATAAAAAATGTCCAAATATTAAGCTACTAAGATGTTTCATGTATGTTCCATTACTGTCCTCTCTGTAATACTATTTAATATACTTGATGACCGTGAAGTTGTGACTCCTGGAAAGATCAGAAAAATCATCTGTCAGGTCAACTACTGGGTCTCCTACTGGCTCTCTGTATATCCTTTCGATACCAACAGCTTCCCTTTACTGTAGGAATATGAACAAAAAGTCGACAATTTGAAGGAAAGTAAATACAATGATGGAGATTGCTCTTTAAGTCTCCATGTCTCAATGCTCTCTTGAAGATCTCTTGGTTAACAATCGTAAATCTGGATCGTTTGGTTTTAGTTTGTTTGAAGGTGGAGGCAATGACAGTCTGCAGTAACTCATGCTCTGGCATTTGTTGTAATCTTGTGCTATCTGGAGAACTGATAACAAAAAAAGGAGATAAAGATTAAATGTTATGACTTCAAACATTTTTAAGTAAACAAAGGAGGAAAAATGACTGATGTGAAATAAAAAATTGCCAAATATACGTACTGCAAAAATTAATGTCTTAAAAAAATAATGTCATTGACAGGTAGATCATGAATGGTCCAACATGCTCTTTCTGTACTACCTGCCAGAACACTATACACAGAATCAGTAAGCACTCGAGAGTATGTTTTGTTTTTTTCTTGCAAAAAAAAGTATGCATAATATATGAATGAACAGTTTCAAATTACAAAACAAATATCTTGTCTATGAGTAAAGCAAGGAGCAGAAACAAATCACTTAATGTGTACTTATTCCATTACCATTACCATTACAAACAGATCACTTAATGTGTACTTACTCCATTACGATTACCATTACAAACAGATCACTTAATGTGTACTTATTCCATTACCATTACCATTACAAACAGATCACTTAATGTGTACTTATTCCATTACCATTACCATTACAAACAAATCACTTAATGTGTACTTATTCCATTACCATTACCATTACAAACAGATCACTTAATGTGTACTTATTCCATTACCATTACCATTACAAACAAATCACTTAATGTGTGCTTATTCCATTACCATTACCATTACAAACAGATCACTTAATGTGTACTTATTCCATTACCATTACCATTACAAACAAATCACTTAATGTGTACTTATTCCATTACCATTACCATTACAAACAGATCACTTAATGTGTACTTATTCCATTACCATTACCATTACAAACAGATCACTTAATGTGTACTTATTCCATTACGATTACCATTACAAACAGATCACTTAATGGGTACTTATTCCATTACCATTACCATTACAAACAGATCACTTAATGGGTACTTATTCCATTACCATTAGTAATACTGCATAGCTGCTATTTTGGCAGATGTAAAATTTAGTGATTTTAATTAGCATAAGGGATTTTAATCTAAGCTAGTAATATTTTAACACTTCTGGTCTTCAAGAGGTGACAAATTTTGATACAATTAAATTTTGTGATTCCAACCTGAGACCACTAAAGTACCAAATGTTCTAAACCACTTGACAACTGCTTTTACAGCATTTCAAGTCAACACCATCAGACAATTATGTTATGTCTTGTGACACAGTAACAAAGGCAAACAGGATCAGAAGCTGACTAAGGATGTACATGTATATTAAGTCTCTAAGCTTTACAATCTCAGCAGACTATCTGATCATATAATCATAATGTAGTCCAAATTTACACAAAGGAAAAAAGTATTAAAAAAAACAAAAAAAACAACAAAACAACGATAGGTTAGGAATTGAGCCCCAGAGAGCCCCAGTGATGAAAACATTTTGAACCACATAAGATCACTAGATTACTGCAATGAAATACCCCAATGTTTACCTACCTGGTATATACAGTCTGTCTGATAGCTTTTTCATGTAAGCCTATAAATTGTTAAAACAGCTTGTTTCTATTTGCCCACAGCTAACTTGATCAAATGCCTTTCAGAAATAGTCATTTTAAACTTGCCTAAATTAGAATGTACAATCATGTACAATAACTCCTTTAATCTTTAAAATATCAACAGACTATCTGACCAGAAAATCATAAAATTACTTCAAAGTGTAATCTGTGATACCAAATTTTTACATAAAGCAAACAAAGAAAAAAGAGAGACATTAGGAATATGGTTCAAAGAAAGGTGAACCACACAAGGTCATAAGATTACATCATTGAAATGCCATTATTTTTTTTTATTTTTTTTTTTTACATATATACAGTTTGTCTGATAGAATTTTCATGTAAGCCTTATATACAGTATGGTCACTATGGAACTATGATGGGACACACTTTCTTTTTAATTCCAAACAAACAAATTCAGGTTGTGAAACTTGGTGTAAATACAAATTATGTGATTTCAAACACGAAAATAGTGTTTTTCTGTGAGAAAGATTAACATGACCCCAGCTGTCTGATCCATGTTTTGTGGAATTTCATGTAAAGATTAACATGACCTCAGCTGTCTGATCCATGTTTTGTGGAGTTTCAATGTAAGAATTAACTTTCACCACGTGTCTCATAAGTCGAGTCATTAACACATTGGTTCAAGTGTCTCATAAGTCGAGTCATTAACACATTGGGTTCAAGTGTCTCATAAGTCGAGTCATTAACACATTGGTTCAAGTGTCTCATAAGTCGAGTCATTAACACATTGGTTCAAGTGTCTCACAAGTCGAGTCATTTACACATTGGTTCAAGTGTCTCATAAGTCAAGTCATCAACACATTGGTTCAAGTGTCTCATAAGTCAAGTCATTAACACATTGGTTCATGTGTCTCATAAATCGAGTCATTAACACATTGGTTCAAGTGTCTCATAAATTGAGTCATTAACACATTGGTTCAACATGCTGTACAAATCTTGATTGGTGGATGATCTTATAATTCCTACACAATTATATTTCATTATTTCAGCAGTTATTTGTCAACGCACAACACTACACAACGACAGGATACGAATTGTTCAAACTTAGCTAAAGTTAATCCCCTTTTACATGTCACAACATTTTCATTTAGATGAAGAGATAATAAAATATATAATGATTCAGATATGGATCTTATTTCATACTGTGTAATTTTTGTTGAGAACAGAGCGTGAAATTATGACACGTACATTTGCTATATGTGCATGTACTTGCACAGAATGTTAAACTAGTCCTGATGTTCATGCCACGTCTTCAGATTGTCTTACATAATCAACAATAAACAATACACATGTATATTGTCTTACATAATCAACAATACACATGTATATTGTCTTATATAATCAACAATGCACATGTATAAACAAAGGTGAAGAAATTGTGTCCGTGAGTAAAATTGAGAGAGGGAAAGTGAGAGATAAAATCAGTAAAATCCACACATGAACATCCACATACAAATTATCAGTGTACATAATAGATGAAGCTATTGTGATTTAATGTGCGATCATCAAATTAAATAATCAAGCACTGTCGAAAACCTGTAAACAGTTGAGTCATTGACATCGGTTCAGTTCCTTTTGAAACTGCAAAGTTTATTTCTGAACATTATACAAAAGTCACAGCATGAAAGAAAAATAAACTTAATTTAGTCAATCTTTCCACCATACTCACTTTTATGGTACCATCCAATCTCTAATTAGTGCAAAGATGAACACTCGAAACTCTTCATCACCTTGAAATCCTCGAATGAACTATCTTAGGAGCATCAAAGTTAGCAACTACAAGTTAATACTGTATTCCACTGTCCAATGATTTAAAAAACAAACTTTGCATTTTTCTATTTAATGTGTGTATATGTCTGCATGAGTTCGAGTCTTGGCTCGACTAACGTGGGTATGTGAGAAGCTTGCTGTGATAGCTCTTCATGGGTTGGTGGTTCTTCCCGGGTTCTTCCTCCACCAAATATACTGGCTGCCATGTATAGCCTATCATGTGCTGAAAAATGGTGTTAAACCACACAAAACCAAACCAAACTAAGTCTACTTCCAGTTCATTGCTCAAAAAAAAAAAAAAAAGATATCTGACACAGGCTCTGGGTAAGTAGTTTAAAAAACAGCACCTGCCCAGACTCAAATTCCACTTGCCCAAATGGACCATATTTTTTACTATTATTTATTTACTATTATTTTCACAAAGTGTTGAAATTACTATAATTTAAATAAACCTGAGTGAAATCAACAATTACATAGCTCACTTCTTCTTTCACTAATCTCCAGGAGCCATTGTAAATATCATCATGCAGAAAATAGATCTAAATTAGTGATCTTGGCACCTTTTCTAACTAATCTTTTATTTTTACATTTGAACTTGCAATCATTTTAAAATTTAAAATTGGAATTTTTAGTTGGCACTACATAGTCAGTATTGTGCTGACATACTGTCAAACCACCTACCTACCTACCTGCTAACCCACCTACCCATCTACTAACCTACCTATTGTGACAGATCATAAAAGACATTAAAGAATAAAAAAAGAAAATAATTTTCTTTCATATAAAAGTTGAGGTATTAAGTTGATAACAAGAGTCCATCAAAGGGACTGATGCTCTACTGTCTTAAGAGAATTTCCAGGAATTCAAGATCAGACCATTTCTTTTTTTCAACTGCTGAGTGTTGAAAACCATCTCTGATATTTTTGAGTGATATAATTTTCAAATGAGCAACTGTGGCAGCCATACTGGATGTAAGATTGGCACCATTTTCATTTAGGACTAACTAGACATCATTAGGAGACTTTTGTTGAAAATCCCATGTTGATGACCATCCATTCTGGTGAATTAGAGACAATATTTTTCAATATGTTCATTGTGGCAGTCATATTTGAGGTCATATTGGCACTTTTTTCATTCAGGACCAACTAGATATCATAATTAGTCTTCTGGTGCAAACCCCATGTTGATATGACTTTCCATTTAGGAGTAGCAATAATATGATTTTCCTAATAGCTGCCATGCTAGCAACATTGGATTTCAGAAAGTCACCATTTTTATTTGGTTCCAGCTAAAAATCATAAGAATTCTAGTGAAAACCTAATTTTGATATGACTCTCCCATCTAGGATTAGTGATAAGATTCAAGATGGCTGTTGTGGTGGCCATATGGACTATCAGATTGACAAAAGTTTAATTTAGGTTTCTGCTCTACAGTTATTATGTACTTCTGAGAGAGGGACCATTATAAGGTGAAGCTGTTTACAATTGGCAACATGCATAATGGAGAGAATGTTGGCAAAACTCTATGCTACTTTCATGTACTGTGACTGAAATTTCTTGAATGTGGTAATTATGATAAATATGCACTATCTAAAGCAGACAGCCGATCAAAATGGCTGTTCCCATGTGCTAAAAAAATGAATTTTGCCAGAGTAGGCAATACCAACTTTTGAAAGAGCAATAAAATATATAAGGAGTAAAAAAGTTATTGGCTCATTTTTTTTTCAATTTACCTTTAAAGCCCAGGAAGTGAAAATGACCAAGCGGAGCTAGCAGTCTTTGAGATGTGCACATCTGAAATAAGACCAAGCTGTGTACTCATAAAACCCAAATTTTACCCGTCAGTTATACACCAAGGTATTTTTTAAATAACCAGAAAGGAAAACCTGAGAAAATCTTTTTCTTTAAAAATCAAACCCTATGCAAAGTACAAAATTGTAGAGCAGAACCTTAAGACCAACTAGACATTATAAAAGTCTTTTAGAGAAAACCCCTATGTTGATATGGCCATCCATTCACGTGGAGTAGCAATAACAAGATTTTCAAGATGGCTGCTGTGGTAGCCATTTTGGACATCAGACTGGTATCATTTTCATGTAGGACCAGCTAGACATCATAAAAAGTCCCTTAGTGAAAACCCCAGGAGGAGTAGCAATAACATGATTTTCAAGATGGTTGCTAAGGTGACCATATTGGATGTCCAAGTGGAACCTATGTGGATATGACTTCCCATTCAGGAGGTGAAGCAATAACAAGATTTTCAAGATGGCTGCCATAGTGGTCATATGGATGTCTGATCAGTATCATTTTCGTTGGGACCAATCAACATCAAATGAAATCGTTCAGTGAAACACCAATGTTATATGACCATCCATCCAGAGGAGTAGCGATAACAAGTTTTTCAAGATGGCCAATGTGGCAGCCATATTGGATTGTCTGAGCTGCACCGCTTTCATTTTAGGACCACTAGACCTTGTGATGAATGTATGTGTATACTTTCATTGCAATCCTCAAAGTAGTTTAGGAGTTGTGATAACAAACATCTTCCAGTGGACTGATGACAGATGATGAACTACAGGCCATTCCATAAGCTCTTCTGATCAATGACAAGTAGAGCTAAAAACAGATATTGTTGCTTTGTATTACTTTTAAAAATCATTATTCTTAAAATCTGCTTGGAAAGTGCTCCCCTAGAAGCCAGATTGTCTGGGTAAAAGTCACACGCTTTGAGTAACCTTGGAGTGCCAGACATGGTTCATGCATCAATAATTGCCTTGATCAACCACCACAGGTAAGGCCTCACATGAAAGGCATGCAGCATGCTATCACTCACTTAATTCCTATACTCATTCACAATGACAATGAACATTAACCTGATGATGGGTAACATATCACAATATACAATGTATAGTCATTAATATGGAAAGTTTACCACTGAATAGACATATTTATTACTACTATCAAACTGCATTGGTCAGAAAAGGCCTTCTGAGTATGCTAGGATGTATATCAGTCTAGTATGGATGAACCAATCTGATCATAAAACACAAATACTTAACTCATATTAGTAGAGTTTAAAAGTATGGGTTACAGTGCCCTTTTGTTTGAAGGGTACAACAATAACCAGAGATGCATCCAATTATCAAGTTTCATGATTGGAACACAAACAGCAGCGAAGAAATTAACTTTAAACACAATTTGAAGAGAGTCACTGAGCTTGAAAAATAGGTTCAGAGACCTGTTTTGACAAAATGGACATAGAACATATCAAGATGCATCCATTCCCCAAGTTTCGTAATTCTAGGTAGGAAAGCATACAAGTAAAATGCATAATACTCAAGTGGTCACGAGCTAAATGCAGAAACTTAACCAAAACCAGTATAAGGTGAAATAAAGGTCACAATAAGACTCCTGTGCTGTAAGAGTGTGGTTCTAGCATGAATAGTGCCAGAGAATGAACATGAAAAGCAAAATTGAACCCAAGCCAGTGAAGTGTACATATGGTCGATACTGACCTACTACTGAAATGAGGGAGTACTTGTCAAGATGCATTCCAAAGTTTCATGATTCAATATAGAAGAGTATGCACAAAGTCATACCTAAAAACCTATGCGGTCATAAGCTAAATACAATAACTTAACCTAGGTCAGTAAAATGTTAAGTACAGGTTCACAAATGACCTTTTCTTGGTATGGGTGTAGTACTAAGAGAGAGAATAACAATCACCCAGTTTAAAGATTAAAGCATGAACACTACAAATGTCACACTGAACCAAAGTGACTTAACATAAGCCAGTAAAATGCTAGATGTAGATCAATCATCTTTATTTGGTTGTAAGGTGTGGTACTAATAAGGATGCATACAATCACCTAGTTTGATGATTCTGGCATGAACAGTGCTTCAGATTGAATCCAAGGCAGTGAAGCATGAAATATGGGTCACAGTGACCTACTCTTGTGATAAGGATGCAGTATTCACCAAGATACAACCCCTCACCAAATTTCATGAATCGTGCTATAACAGTATGTATACAGTGTGCTAAAAAGTAATTGGTTATGAGCTAAATGCAACAACTAAACCTAAACCAGTAAATGTGAAATATGTCACAGTAACATTTTCTTGTGGTAAGGGTGTGTACTCAATAGAAACGCATACAATCATCCGTTTGTTGATACTAACTTAACCAGAGCTCGAGAAATAAATTTAAAACACACAATTTTACCAAGTCAGTAAAGAGTGAAATATAGGTCCCAGTGACCTACTTCTATGACAAAGGTGAAGTACTCATCAAGATGCATATGTTACAGAATATATATCATTTTTCCTTTTAATAATGGTATAGTTTATTAGTTTATGATCTCTGTTCTTAGTCTACACAGAAGTTGTCATGTGAGTATACATAAGGCAGGCTCAATCAATATCTCGAAACCTTAGTCATATCACGTGGTTTTAGAGCGCAGGAAGAGGGTGAACTTCTGACCTAGATATGATGAGTAAACGTTTTGTTATTGATACAAATGTCAGTTTAGAAGTACTTTCAGCGCTATAACGCATAACCTAATTTCTTGATTGGTTCGGAAGGGTTGCAATGTTTCAAAATGCCTGTTGTTTATCAAAGACCGCAATGGGTTTATTTTGTTTATGCGCAGGTGGGAGACTATATAATAGGAAATAATCCTGTAATTAGGCATTCTTCATAGTTACCATTGAATAGAGAGGTCATAATGAATTTGATTCAGTTTGAGTGTGGATATTATTCTTCGTGAGATTTTATTATATTAATACAGTGCATTTTGGATTTGTACGGTCTCTTCAACTTGATTATTAGACAGCTCCGTTGGAATTATCTGGAACATTTCAAGAACTTGTGAGATTCCATATTCGCAAGGATTACTTGGATATAATTATTCTTATTAACACATTAGTACAGTACAGGTTTATTTCATTCGGAATACTACATTCGGAATAATTGGATTGACTTCCAGATTCAGTGAACTTTAGAAGAATTAAGGACTTTTAAGGATATTATATACTGTAAGTTTATTTTTAATTCTTTCACTTTGATTGTTTATTAAATTATTTTAATATTTTCAGGAAAATAAAGATTTGTATTTTAAATCTTGAAAGCTTGTTTGAATCTTTTCTTTTGTTACATTACCCCTAGTCATAACACATTCTCTCTCACCAACTCTCTCTCTGTATCTATCTATATATATATATATATATATATATATATATATATATATATATATATATATATATATATATATATATATATATATATATGCATATATATATATGGTGCAAAAGGGGCTCCAGGTGTCCAAGTGGACACTCACCTCTGTCTGCATGGGTCATCTCACGTATGTTTGCTTGGGATCGAGCCTTGGGCTCAGCCAATGTGGTATGTGAGAAAGCTTGCCAGTAGCTTCCGGTGGGTTGGTGGTTCTTCCTGGGTTCTTCCTCCACCAGCTATACTGGCTGCCATGTATAACCTATCATGTGCTGAAACATGGTAATAAGCCCACAACAACAACAACAGGTGCCAAAACCTATTTGGTCATGCACTAAAGGCAAAAACATAACCTATGCCTGTAAAATGGTGAAATATAGGTCACCTGAGTGGCATTCTTTTGTGGTAAGGGTGTGGTACTAATAAAACACATATAGAACTTATCAAGATGCTATCCACTCACCATGTTTCATGATTCTAGGTAGGATATTATGCATTTAAAACACCCAAAACTCGTGTGTTTATGAGCTAAAAGCAAGAGCTTAACCAAAGCCAGTAAAAGATGAAAAATATGATATATAGGGTGTGGTTGTAACAGAGATGCATATCTTCATCAATGCCATGATTCTAGCATGAAAATTGCCTGAAAAATGAACATCAAACACAAAACTGAAACACAAGTCAGTGAAGCATTAAATATGGGCCATAATTACCTACTACTGAAATGAGAGAATAGTGCTCATCAAGATGCATCCTCAAGTGTCATATATTACTAGATCAGACAGTATATACACAGTATGGCAAAACTTATGTAGTCTTGAGCTAAATGCAAAAAGTTAACACATGCCAGTATAATGTTAAATACAGGTTACATTGATCTTTTGTGGTATGGGTGTAGCACTACAATATGTATACATCCATCTAGTCTAATGATTAAAACACAGTAAAAACATGAAATTGATCCAAAGTCAGTGAAATGTGAAATACCAAATTCCAAGATGAGGGTGAGGTACTCAAAATATATCCCCTCACCAAGTTATATATATATATAGTGCTAAAAATCATCTGGTTATGAGCTAAATGCAAACAGTTAATGGTAAAATGTAAAACATAGGTTAGAGAAAACATTTTTAGGTAAGGGTGCAGTACTAATATGGAATGCATAAAATCATCTAGTTTGATGATTATATCATGAACAGAGCCCCAGAAATCAACTTAAAACACAAAATTTCACCAAAGTCAGTAACCTACTTTTGTGATGTGTTGTTATCAAGATGCATCCCCTCACCAATTTTCATTCATATATATATAAACAATTGACCTTCCTTTGTGGGAAGAGAGGTGCATAAAATCATCTGGTTTGATGATTCTACCATGAACAGAGATTGAGAAATCAACTTAAAACATTGTTTTTATCAAAGTTAGGAAGCATGAAATATAGGTCACAGTGACCTGCTTTTGTTTATAAAGGTGTAGTGCTCATCAAGATGCATCCCCATGCCAAGTATCATGATTCCTGTTATAACTGTATTATTCAGTGTGTAAAAATGCACAAAGAGGTCCAAACAGGCATGATATTGCTCATCAGTCTTGTAAAACAACAGTTGAACCATTTTACTAAGCAGGCTTATGTAGTATTGTAAGAACATAACCTAGGTAAACTATCTTCCAAACTTTATATCATTTTAATCTTACCTATTTTACTATATTCTGTTATAAATCTGATTTAAAGATAATTGCCTAATTAATATGCACATTCTCTTCCACATACCTAAAGTCATCTAAGATCTTGATGATTAAACCCATTTACATGTACTACGTTTTATGGAAACTGGATGAGAAACATAGTATCTACATCTAGAGAGGCAACAAACTCAGCCAATCAGATGCCAGATATCTCAATAATACAGCATATATTTGAAATTTGATCAAAATCAGATAAAAAATAAGACTTCATGAGTGGCAACAAACTTAGCCAATCAGAAGCAGAGATCAGATGCAATATCACCTCATTAATATGTGTGGATCCTCTTCACTTTTGAATATTGTCCAAGACTTTGAAGATATAAACCTTTATTCTAATTCTGATCAAAATCAAATCAAAATTATGACCTTGACCTTAAGCTCAGCGAATCAGATGCAAAATCCCTTAATTAATATACATGATCCAAGATCTTGATGATATAAGCCCATATTTCTTTGATCAAAATCAGATCAATATGTAATGTGCCATTTCTTTAGTATGACTGACAGCTTACACTACCTGAGTAAAGAGGTTACACTTACCTTAATAATAATGTCTTCACTCTATCCATTATGCTGAATACATATTCCAGAAAAAAAAGAACTTGCAGTTTAATAGTGGAATCACTCATCTCAGGCATGAATTTGGGAATATCCTGCTTTTGAGTCAAATTCAAACAACATATATTATACAGTAAAGCAAAGAAAATGGGTGTCCGTTCAGGCCCAACCATAATCTAATACCACAGAATCTACTTTATCAATACTCGTCATCACTCTGCGAAGCTCGTTCTCCGTGACCTCTCTATATGTCTCAATTCTTTTGCTGCTGATTCAGATTCCCTTATCTGCTCCTCATGTGATTATTCTTCTCTGGAATACTGTAAATAATTTTAACAGACTTTTCCCATCAAGCATGATCTTCAATAATATAATAATGTAATTTCATTTTATTTTGTGGGTATCCAATAAAATTAACATTTTTGTCATAAACTTGACATTTGTATGAAGCTGGAGGAGGTACCATTATCTACATTAGAAAGATCATTGTTCTTTACAATTGTGGTTTTGGCAGCAACCACTAAAATCCATGAAAAATTTGGTACCCACCCCCACCCACCCGCCCCCACCCAATAGTACAAATACTTTATCAGGAAATCATGTTTATTGCATTATTTCAACATTTACATAAAGAACATTACATGAATTGTGTGTTTGGGGAAACTAACGATTATACTAGCAAGACCTGCCTTGTGAGACCCACTGCTATGGGAAAACCAACTATCTTGAGAGACCATAATTTTAATACACTAGATTAATTCAGTTTATATAGTGTAATGGCCTCTAATGTTAGACCACGTTGCCTTCTGAGACCACTTTCCAGATGGCAGAATGCCTGGATGCACAAGTCATGCTTTTAACTGTATTAATATGTACAATTATTAATGTAAATCTAATAACACAAATATTAATTTGTCCATATAATATATATCTCCTGTTACTTCAACTCTATAACTTCAAAAATCTAAATCTCTCTAAAATCATAATATTAGTAAACTGATTAAATTATAAACATTAATCATTTAAACACTATCACCACTTCTAATATATACATGGTGGAAGAAACAAAAAATTTTTTCAAAACATAACGATATAATCATGCAAGAACACATAGCTCCTTGTTCTTCATAGGTGGAGACTATTTTAATATAAATAAAGACAAGAAAACAAATAAAAGAAAAAGGAAACAGAAGAGGCCCACCATGATTGTAAATAAACCATCCACACCGATAGTACACTATCATCAAAAACACTGTTCAGTATTCTAGCAAAACAATGAAAAATAAACATTCTATATTTCTGCTGGTGAGACACTGAGATGCGAGAAGGGTGAAAGCAAATCTGCTACCAGATCTCTAACACAGTGGGCAATGTTAAAAGTTTGAAACAGTAAACATATTTTTAGTTGATATCTTAAACATGAAGGTGGCAATCCTGTGCGAAAAAATCAACTTGTACAATATAAATATAAAATGTCACTTTCTTTTGATATTGCTCAAACGGGTACCTAAAAAGTTTTACGTCAAGGAGTTAAAGTTAACGATGGTCACTGAGAAAAAACACCTTTGTTTTTCCTGTTAATCATTGAAATTATTATTCATAGAATATAAAGCTGATTAAAATTGACCACAAGCAACTAAGTAAAGGTCCAAATAAGGATTTAGGTACTCATTTCTGAGGGAGTAATTATTGATGCTAACTGATCAACAGAACTTAGTTTGGATAAGAAGATGCCAGACAAAAATTAAATTAAAAGTGACAGAGTACAAGATTAAAAAACATGTTTTAAGTTGCAAGAAAATTTAATTTAAATTATTACCAACTAGTACTCAATACAAAAGAAAATATACCTATCTTCCATGTGATACATCTTAGCCGTGGACTTGCATTTTCTCTAAAAACATTCTTAAAAAACTTGCAAAAAAAAGAGGCTAATGTAAAAATGCCAAATTTAAAACTAAAAATGTTTTCCAGAGGACAAGGATGGCAGTGCCAATATGGTGTATACTAGTAATTGAATACATTTCTAAAAGATGTGAAAATAT
>JAQPZY010000867.1:0-217500 GCA_029931535.1 Margaritifera margaritifera
CTGCAATTTAACAAGATCTTGGATAAATTAATAAATTAAGCACGATTTTGACATATTTTGAAGAGTTACTGCCCGTGAATGTCTAAGCAAACCCACGTGATGTGATGCAAACAGTTAACATTTTAACCTAGGGAGGCAAGAATCATATAAATACATGCACGAAATAAAGATTGATTGCTGAGTTAACTTGTAGATTTGTAGATAGGAATGCAAATAAATTTATGCTGCTGGCAATTTCATATCAATCATAGTAAAAATTATCATGCAATCTCGCAAATACTGAATGAAAATGTAAAATATAAACTCATTCTGGTACTCTGTATTTCGAGTATATGATTTATTTATCTATGTATTTTGTTTTACTATTTTGTTTGGTTATGACGTTGTATCCTAGTGTAACCGAACTTTGTTGTACTATATTTTCTCTTCATCTTAACATTATTTGAGCTCATCGAACGTACGGCTTTGGAATAATTCAAATTCGTTCATCCGAGTTCCCGCTTATTTTAAGTTATAAGCTTTTTGTTTTTTTTTCCATGACTTCTGCTTTCAGAAAGACATATTCTGAGAAGACACATATCTCTTATTACCGCATGACCTGTACTGGTCTACATCTTATCACATCGTGCGAAATACTGAGGGTTTCAATTTTTATTTCCTGTTTGAATATATTTATCATTTAACCGATTTCTTCTTTTAGCTCAAACCCTTGACATTTGTTGGGTGTAACTGCGTTAGATATGGCCTTTGTGCTAGGCCTATATTTGCAGGTATTAGTTACTATATTCAGCTATGAAACTGGTATGGTTAATCTGATAAAGTACAGAAACTCGAGGGCAGGACGACATGCAAACAGGATGCTGGCTGTTGAGATAACGAATCAGGATGTTGACTCATGGAGCATGAAACTTTTCCACACATTCATATTTTAAATTTCTGTTCATGCCAAGATTCATATAAGGTAACGAAACTGAGTTTTCGTCTTCATGTATGAATAATAATTAAAAGAAATGATAGCAATTATAAAACACCCAATTCTTTAAATTTAATTGCTACCATTTAAACTTCTTTATCAGACGATCAGAAAGACCCATGAGGACTATGAGTTGGTAGCGTTCAGTCAACCGACAATCCAAGTCCAAAGAAAAATCTGATTTATCTGTGTTGGACTTATTCTCAGACTTTGACTTTACCCCACACAGGTTATGTTACCAATCCCAAATAATGAATAGTGCCATCACCTGCATGTTACAACAGTCAGGATGAGTGTCAGGATGTTGCACCTGAAGAGAGACAGACAGACAGACAGACAGGCAGAGCAGTTGAGACTAAGGACTTTCCATCTGAAAAAATGCAAACTTGACTTGATTTACACCAGTCTGGTGCCCAGATTAGCTCCATGATGACGCCAAGTGCAAGGGTTAGTTCAGTGGCGGAGCGAGAATGGTGGTGGACAATTGCCCCCTGGCGCCGGAGGAGGGAGCCGTCAGGAGCTTTTTGGGGGGTGCAGCTGTAACCGGGGCTCAGATGCGGGGGGGGGGGGTCGGGGTATTGAAGGTTGGCAACTGACATCAAAACTCTTCTCTTTGGCAAAGTAGGGGAGCCACTAAAGAACATTGCCTCCTCCCCCCCCCCCGGCGCCTCGAACCCTTGCGCCGCCACTTCTGAATTGTGCTATATTTCCACGAAAATTTATTTTCTTATTCATTGCGATTAGAAATGTTAAAATTTGCGTTTACATCATTTAAGAGTGAGAACTGATGCATAATGTTTAGGGATAGACCGTTTAGTTTGGAGGGGAGGAGGGCTGGGATTTTGTTTCGAGAAAAAAAAAATTCGACTCTCAACTGGCTTGACAAAAACATTTTTGCTCGAATTGATAGCAAAAAAACAACCTTTTATTTCCATTATATTAGTTGAAAAGATAAATGATCTTAAGGTAAAACAAATGAAATAAAATAGCCCGGCTCCAAAGAAAATTCCATATTCCTTGCCACCTCCACCCTCCACCCCCCCAAGAGTAAATGGTCAGTCCCTAGTGTTCATCAGGGCGCAAAGTCCCAATCATTGTCTGCTCCACCTTTGACAATCCATGTAGTAGCCAATAAGTCGAACATTACTTTCTCGAAACGCAGTATTCGCGAAATGTAAATTATTAACAGTGGCATAAATACAAGATTTATGTAACTTTTGCAGGTTTTCTTGTGTGTGTGTGTGTCTGTGTGGAGGGATCTGCACTGTTGCTGGGGCACTGAGCAAAATGCGGGGATACGCAATATTTGCGGTCTATGTCTTTCATAATTTCTTGTATGATTTCCTATAAGTCATATTTATTACCTTTTAAAAGCTCTAGACCCTTTATAAACAATTTTTTCTTCTGATTTGTTATTATTTTCATTAGTTTTAGTGCATCATTTCTATTTTTTTCCAGCGGTGTATATACGATCAATTAACTTTTTAAAAATTTTGAATGCTTGACTTCTTAGCATTTGAGTTTGATCTGTTGTTCATTTTATTGATTCCACATTTGTTACAATATGGTCCCCTTTATTTCATTCTCTCAGTTGAAGCACAACTACACTATTAGTTATTTCATGATAATCAAAGTAATTTAAATTCGCAAGGTGACTGATCAACAAAGGATGCACACTAATGTTGACGGAAGCGTTTAGATAGATTCGTTTCTTTAAAGAAACTGACCCATTTCAACCGCCTTCCTTGGTTACTATCGTATTTCAACCAGCCCAAATGTATACCAACGGCTCATGAAGGATTCACGATACTAATTCAGCTCCTATAGCAAACCTATGGAAACACCATGATATTAATAACTTTACATTTCTGAATGCTCATGATCAAAACTATATTTCTCATTATAGACCCATCAGACAGACTCATAAGCACTCTATTTTATCTTCCATATAATTAGTACCGTGAGTCCTATTTCCACCCTTGATTTACTTGACAGAAATATGTATAGTAATAGAATGCATAAGTAAACAATGCGCATAAGTCCGCTTGTTAACGATTACAGTAATGAATATTAAATTATATTGCAAGTTCATGTATACCAACAATAGCAATGGTACATTTCAGGCAACATTTAAACATTTAAGCTTCATTTCAGAAAATCAGACAAAAAATATTAGAATACATCTGTCTAATGAAGAGTACATTATTTGATACAACCACTTATCTCTCTTCTATTCAAAATTGAAATATATTTTCAGCCTTGTCATATTATGCAATAAATGAGCAAAGGGTCAATATGATCATCTAAATGTGCAAGTTTATCTTCAGAAAAGGAGTTTTACAGGAAAACAATTACTTAAGATTTCTCCAGAACACATATAATTTAAAACTATAGTAAGGTAGGCATAAACGAATATAAAGTATGAAGTTCCAAAATATTAAATGAATGAAACTGGTGGGACATAAAATCATGAGGGTTCATCAGCTTTACGCATTGTGGTAGAGACCTAAGTGATCATATCTGAAGCATAATGCTTCAAAACAAGAGTAGGAAATATCAGATTGGTGACCATAATATCTCTATAAATGGTAAATTGTCTAAACTTTATATTTGATTGCTTAGATAAACCAATATTAGATATTAAACAATGTGCAAAACACCCCAACAAGAATAGTCAAACCTACACACTCACCCACTTTCATGGCAGCAGTGGCCATATCTGAAAACGTGTGTAATATCCCAATGAAAAGTATTCTGAAGTAGACAAAATATATTCCTTTTGCTTATTATCCACAAACAGGAGTATAATTTTGCATATATAGTAACTTAATTGTGCATGAACCTGTGGAACCACTGCAAAGCTGTTGTTCTCTATGAGACTCGCGATACTAATTCAGCTTCCATAGTAAACCTATAGAAACACCATGACATTAAAAATTCAATAACTTTAAATTTCTGAATGTTCATGATCAAACCAATATAGACCCATCTTTGATGCAAGCTTCTTTTTGGAGAAAGCTATATGTTCCGTGGCATGTTTTTTGATTTACATGTGTTTGAAACATGTGCTTTCAATTCTGCAGCTGCACAATTAGGTGCTAATTTCAAGAATGAGTCTTCCAAAGTCAAGTATGTAAAATGACTAAAATTTCATAAAGAAAACATTGTCTCTATTTTTTCAGTTACATATAGGATTAGCTCTCAAAAGATCTTTTTTACTAAAATTTTACTTTTGATTATCAACCAGTTATGGCCAGCTAAACCCATACTGTACTCTATTTTATCTTCATCCATTTCTAGACTGGTTCACATTCTTCAATAGAATTAATACCGTGAGTCATGAGGTCTCAATGGAGAGTTGTTTTGGTGAACTTTTATCAGACTAGGACAGATTGCAGAAAAATTAGAATATTTCAGATTTTAAATTAAGGTATTCAGGTTAATTCCTTGTACGACTGATAGCTTTTACACTTAAAAAACACTACCCAACTCCTCTTTTTAACTCACCTTTTTTTTTACAGTAAATAGCTATTTGGAATATTTTCCTGTGATAAGGCGGCTCAAGCAATCAATATGCTGGACAAAATACCTTGACTCGCCTACTTCATAAATATCAGGGTCCACGTTTTACATTGTAGGACTAAGTATAGCACCAGACTTTATGGAAAAATTGTTTAATCGACCATCGATTAGCTCCTTCGAGAGAAGTAAAGAGAACAAATTAGTTTTAACAACGTTGCTTTTGCGACAATATATGAACTTAAAACAACAGATTTTACCCAAAATTGTACAGGAAGTGGCCTTGTTACATATCACGGCAGATCTAACCATAGCGAAACCATGTGATCTGTTTTCTTGGAATACATCAGCTTCATATGTTGAGCATTTTGCCTAAGTTATGCAGAAATCAGGATCTTCTACTGAATTTAAGAATTCGCCCAACATACAGATTTTTAGTACGACGCCACTGTATATCTTCAGCTATCGTTAGAAAGTCATTGGGTCGCAGAAATTTTTCTTTCTTATTTTTGTTCAAAATTAAAATGTTTCTGTTGTATCTGTATAATTATTGTCTAATTTAATATTCACATGCTTCGAATTCAGATGACTCTTATTGGAATAAAGCGTGATCTCGCACTTGCGACTTAATATCTGTTATTTTACAATATTTTACTCACTTCGACTATCTGTTGGAGAGTTGGTTATATATATATATATATATATATATATATATATATATATATATATATATATATATATATATATATATATATATATATATATATCACTGCTGATGATGTTGCTTTGGTCAAGCCAGCGAATGCATATGATATTAAATGGTTTCTCTATATAAACATGTGTAATCATTATTGGCACTGTAGCCGAGACCCCATGTAAATTTAAAACTATGCAGCCGTATTAAAATGGTCTGACTGCATTGCCTGTACAAAATCAAGCATATCTGATGTACCTATAAGGATGGTCAATGGGGGGGGGGGGGGGGCAATGTTCTTTAGTGGCTCCCCTACTTTGCCAAAGAGAAGAGTTTTGATGTCAGTTGCCAACCTTCAATCTCCCCCCCCCCCCCTGCATCTGAGCCCCGGTTACAGCTGCACCCCTCAAAAAGCTCCTGACGGCTCCCTCCTCCGGCGCCAGGGGGCAGTTGTCCACCACCCTTCTCGCTCCGCCGCTGTACTAACCCTTGCACTTGGCATCATCATGGAGCTAATCCGGGCACCAGACTGGTGTAAATCAAGTAAAATTTGCATTTTTTCAGATGGAAAATCCTTAGTCTCAACTGCTCTGTCTTTCTGTCTGTCTCTCTCTCTCTCTCTCTGCTGGTGCAGCATCCTGACACTCATCCTGACTGTTGTAACATGCAGGTGATGGCACTATTCATTATTTGGGATTGGTAACATAACCTGTGTGGGCTAAAGTCAAAGTCTGAGAACAAGTCCAACACAGATAAATCAGATTTTTCTTTGGACTTGGATTGTCGGTTGACTGAACGCTACCAACTCATAGTCCTCATGGGTGTTTCTGTTCGTCTGATAAAGGAGTTTAAATGTTAGCATTTAAATTTAAAGAATTCGGTGTTTTATAATTGTTGTTATTTCTTTTAATTATTATTCATACATGAAGACGAAAACTCAGTTTCGTTACCTTATATGAATCTGGGCATGAACAGAAATTTAAAATATGAATGTGTGGAAAAATTTCATGCTCCATGAGTCAACATCCTGATTCGTTATCTCAACAGCCAGCATCCTGTTTGCATGTCGTCCTGCCCTCGAGTTTCTGTACTTTATTAGATTAACCATACCAGTTTCATAGCTGAATATAGTAACTAATACCTGCAAATATAGGCCTAGCACGAAGGCCATATCTAACGCAGTTACACCCAACAAATGTCAAGGGTTTGAGCTAAAAGAAGAAATCGGTTAAATGATAAATATATTCAAACAGGAAATAAAAATTGAAACCCTCAGTATTTCGCCCGATGTGATAAGATGTAGATCAGTACAGGTCATGCGGTAATAAGAGATATGTGTCTTCTCAGAATATGTCTTTCTGAAAGCACAAGTCATGAAAAAAAAAAACAAACTTATAACTTAAAATAAGTGGGAACTAGGATGAACGAATTTGAATTATTCCAAAGCCGTACGTTCGATGAGCTCAAATAATGTTAAGATGAAGAGAAAATATAGTACAACAAAGTTCAGTTACTCTAGGATACAACGTCATAACCAATCAAAATAATAAAACAAAATACATAGATAAATAAATCATATACTCGAAATACAGAGTACCAGAATGAGTTTATATTTTACATTTTCATTCAGTATTTGCGAGATTGCATGATATTTTTTACTATGATTGATATGAAATTGCCAGCAGCATAAATTTATTTGCATTCCTATCTACAAATCTACAAGTTAACTCAGCAATCAATCTTTATTTCGTGCATGTATTTATATGATTCTTGCCTCCCTAGGTTAAAATGTTAACTGTTTGCATCACATCACGTGGGTGTGCTTAGACAATCACGGGCAGTAACTCTTCAAAATATGTCAAAATCGTGCTTAATTTATTAATTTATCCAAGATCTTGTTAAATTGCAGATTCACAGTAAATTTGGTTGGAATTGTTAAAAATGTAATGGCTTAAATATTCACAATTCATTTACGTATTTTAGGTCGACGAAGGGCAATATTTGTAATAAAATGGTCAAAATTGGCGGATGTAGCATTAATCAGATATTCTATAAATGAATCTTCATAGTAAATTTTATTATTATAAAAACAATACTGCTGGAGTATTTTAAAAGTAAGCCCGATATTCGTCGATCATGAACCACGACTGAAAACAAAAAGCTATTCATCGGCGTTTTTTTCAACCATTTAAAAAAACAACAGCTTAACATATATTTTAATGAAATTTAAAACATACAAGATTAATGCCTACAGCGTTTGAAAGCTTTTAGGGTGTAAGAAATTCGGGAATCAAATACTCGCGAAAAAATATCAAAATGTATGACGGTGGTTGAATCTACTATCTTGTGAAGATGAAGCTTGCACGTATATTTGGTCGAAACAACATTTGAATGCCTCATTGCTAACATGCCTATTTTTAGACAAATATGGGCCATAAGTCGCAAAGCGTGGTAAAAATGTATTCGTTATCGATGTCATCTTAATCTATGCGTGTTTAAAGTTTTACATCGAATTGGGTGCAATCAAACAATAAAAAAATGCGACGAATGTTTAAATATTTACAAGGCGTTTGGCTGTCGATTTGATGCTGATGAAGTGTCATCATTATAGGAAAGATAAGGTCAGTATGCTCATTATTTCTTTCCTTGGACTGAAACAACATTGAGTGTTTGATAAATAGAAAAACAAACGTGAGAACGCTGGAGAGATTTCAGATTTTTGTTCATGGACTGACGTACGGCCGAATGGGCTTGAGAAAGACGGAGCAATTTGCTACAGCACGGACAGACGGTGGAAACAAATTAATAAACCGAAAAAAGAAAAAAAAACGAACACTGACTATTTTAATGCTTTCTCGACTAAGCGGTGGACGACAAAATGGAAAGAGAACCAGGCACATGTAATGTACAGATGAAATGTTATTAGAAATGAAGATCAAGTTGGTTTATTTAAGCTTGAAGTATACATGGTTTACTTGACAAAACTTGAATTTTAAAGGTTCAGTTCTAAAAGAAAGATGTTTTCGATAATAATATGATTTAACTCTGTGTATATCTGCCTGCCTGTCTGTATGTACATGTTCCTGTTTGTCTTTATTGAATTCTGCTCTCTACGTTTATACTTTATACCTATAGGACTTTCCTAGACTGTGTTAAACTTTTGTCCATTGGAAAGATTGTCTTGTCGAGAGCTCTGATTCTTTCCGAAATTGATCACTAAATATGTAAAAAGATCTAATTACGAATTTTAAAAATACCAAACCTGGATTTAGTACGAAATACTTTTATGTAAGTTAAATGTGGGCATAATGAAGAATTAATATTGTTGTATGTATCATAATAAGATGTGTTTGTACTCAAAATGTTCGTGTCTATTTGCAATATTAAAGCTGAGTGCACTTTATTTGTTAATCGTGTCGCTATCCTCGACCACTCTTGATAACATTCAGCGTACTGTCTGCACGTTTAAGGTTCGCGCATATCACGTGACCTTATGCAATGCTGCTTTAAAGAGTGTTTAAGTTGTTACAACTTCCTTTTGCTGCTTGGATTTGGTACCATGCTTATGTTTCAATATATACCTGGTTTTTGAGCGAAACGGGCGAAAATAACGGATACAGAAGAATAATTATATAATAATATGATACCTTAATTATGATGCTAAAAAACATCTTCAAATCGATCATTTTCCTTGTCAATTGTTGCATACAGTATTTAAAATAGCTTTCAAACACTCTTTGTGAAAAAACAACATATTTTTATTTTTATTCTATATCCGTGAAGTCTCATATGCTGCATATTGTATGAATTTCCAACCTTTTTAATTACTGAAGCTTATCATTTTTATTTATTGACTGCTGCTGTAAAAAAAATAGAGACTGAATAACTGACTGAAAACATATTGGTAATTTAAGGTGTACACAACTTAAGTGAAATCTGCGTTTTGCTGATGAAAATTGTATAGGAAGTTAGCAAACGGAATGCACAATGAATGTTTTGACTAATTTAAAGATAAAGTATATCAGGGTCCACCTCTTACATTTTAAGACTACGTTGTAGGACTAATACATGTGCCGGATATGTAACCACAACCCAAACCATAAATGTAAAATATAACTGGACAAATAAGGCGTAAAGAGTACATTTCTAATGACAACATACTTATAACGATAAAGACTGCACTCATATGGGACACAAACCACTTGAACCATGCACAGTCTGCAAGCTTCAATCGGTTTTGACTTGGTTTGATGACCTCGATTTTTACGAATACGATAAATACAAAATGATCGGTAGATACAACGAAAGCTTCATTACTGCACCACTCTATAAATAAATCGAAACGACGCCATCTTTGCTCTACCTTCGCTGTAATTTACCCGCTAGAGGGCTCTAAGAATATATGTACGACATTTGGATTATTGAAATGTGTATATCTTTCAAATATTGTATATTTCTGCATATACTTAAAGAGTGTTTTATGATTTAGATTTGACAAATATATAAAAAAATTATTTTCATCGAAACTAACGCAAAAATGGCCCTTTAACATAATGTACTTTTTACACTAGCCAGATATAGCCAACTCAACTTTGAAAGCAAAATGTTAGAATGTTTGGTGCCTAATCATTGGAAATAGAGTTGATTAGTTTTTTCTCAGAACCACGGAATTGTATCTCAGCAAACAATTTCCGATCGAAAAAGGAGAAAAGTAAAGAAATTGATCGTGAAACATTAGGACGCAATCCTTTCCTCGATCCAAAACACGCTTCGACACAATATGCGTTTCTTATACTCGAATATATATATATATATATATATATATATATATATATATATATATATATATATATATATATATGACGTAATATAAGTAAATGACAGTGACTTAAAATGTCAGACAAGGAAAACAATTCTGCTACTGAGCTAAGAGCATACTGTAAAATCCGCGCGCTCTTAGAACACTCCTACTGAAATCAAGATAAAATTTACGGATGTAATTCTTTGTCATATCTTACAATTGTAAGGTGGTTTCATCGTTTTAAAGATGGTTTCGAATCCACGGAAGATGACACGCGTTCTGGAGGACCGTTGTCTGCACTTGCTGAGCAGGAAGTGGCTGTTTTGAAGGGATCAGTTGATGAAGATGCCCCATACACAGTGGAAGACATCTCTATTGTCACTGGCATTAATTTCGTAGGTGCTTTTTAAATATTGAGGAATCCTTTGAAGCACAGAAAGATTTGTGCAATTTGCTGACGGCTGATCAAAAACAGACTCAGGTTGAATTCGACAAACAGCTTATAGCCAACTAAAGAAAGAGTGACCAGAGTAATTTGAATGAGATTATCACAGGTTATGAAAAATGGACTTACTGTTTTGAACCTGACTCGAGAGAAAATACTAATGTTTGGATCGGAGAAAAATGAGCAGAGGCCACAAATCGCTCGATGTAGTCGACTGCCAAGAGAGTTTTATATGCATTATTTTTCAATGCCAAAGGCCCGGTCATCTGTGTTTTAGTCTGCTAGTGTCACTGGACATTTGTATGCCTCCAAAGTGTTGCCAAAAGTTGTTGAACACTATCAAACCGTCCGTTAGTGCACCGGTACAAGAGGTTTCCATCTGCTCCATGACAACGCACCTGCGCATAAATCCGCTGTTATGACTGACTTCCTGAAGGAGCACAGGATCCCAATTTTACCACATCCGACATGCAGCCTTGATTTAGTTCAAAGTGATTTTAGGTTGAATCCCGTTATCAAAGGTTTGCTTAGGGGCAGACGATTTGAAAGCAGCCATGCGGTTGGTTGTGCAGTTTTCAGTGTACGAGCAACATACCGAAATGTGAGAACAAGCGGCGTTTAATAATTGGATAATCAGACTGAGAACGTGTGTAGAGGTTCATGGGGAGTACTTTGAGGGGATGCACTGGCGTACTGTTCACTAATAAAAACCTTTCTTGCACAGTTCAATAATATTCAGAACTTTTTTAAATATCCCCTGCATCTAAAAGTATACTTAACAAGTGTAATGAAACTTTCTTCGTTGTACTTGTGCTTACCTTAAAATATGACAGCAGGGCTTTGCGTTAAATTTGACAATTACTTGTCCATTCAGGCAAGTGGACGGTGAAAGCGATTGCCCCAAAGTCGATTCGACTCGTCTCATAAGTTCACTTTCAATAAAAATCCACTTGGAAACACTTTGTAGATCGGACAAATTGGATCAAAATTATAGTTGTCCGAACTCAAGTTTTGGGTGTCCCGGGCAATAGGACAACCTTCAGTGTTATCTGTAATTTAGAAACGCAAGTACTTTTGCAAATATAATGCATATAAAGAAAAAATCAAAGCAAATGTTCACGATGGAAGAGCTTAAACGGCTAACCTCGTATTATTCCCTTCAGGTTGGGTTGGGGGATACTTGAGAGTCTCCAATATTGTATCTTCAGCTTCCTTAGTCTTGCCATTGCTTCTCGGGTCGGCCCCTGCAAGAGTCACAAATACGTTTTAAAATAAGTTTCACTACAATGAAGAAATCGATTTTTTCTAACTTTTATCGATAATTAGATGAGTATTTGTCAAACACATTCTTTGAATCGATTTTTTCTAACTTTTATCGATAATTAGATGAGTATTTGTCAAACACATTCTTTGAAATTTGGTCTGAAGTTATTTTATACATTGTTGGAGTACATCTGTGAGCAGATAGATGGTGCCTTTTCCATCCATTTTAATATATGTGATAAGAAATATGAAAAATAGAAACTGTAAATTATGTCATGCTTACTTATCAAAACCCTGCAGATCTTAAGCGTATGAAAATAACTTTTCCCATTACGGTCCTTGAGACAATACCGACATGAGTTTTTATCATTCTGAGGATACTATCCACGAAACAGTAACTTACGAGTGTACTCGGGTAGTAAATCTGAAATAATAATAATAACCACAATAATAATAATAATAATAATAATAATAATAATACCCTTTCTTTATCAAGACTGACAGCAACTGTTTACAAATATTTTTTTCGCCATGGTTCTGCATGTAAATATATTCTCACGAACTTGAAAAAAAAATAACAATATTAAAATATGTAAGACAGCATACCAGGGTCTATATTCTAACATTGACAATTTTGAAGTCCCACCCGACACTTCCTATTTGAAAAGGAGGAATTTGCAGAACAAAGGGATATTTAATGAAGAAATAAAGGCATGGCATGAAAATATAATGCACAATTTTTCAGCATCCAATTGATTATTCGGCACAATGGTTAGCTCTACTGGTCAGTGACCAGAAGAGCTTATGGGCGTGTCGCCTGAATTTGCACGCATGAAATGAATGACATGATAATGACAGGCATGGAAAATACACGCACAGGAAAATAACACATAATTAAAAGATATACAGCGGTGGAAACATGCACGAACTGGAAAATAACAGACACCTCAATTACCGGAAATTGAACACACTGGAAAGTGAAAGACGCTCAGAATAAAATGAGTTTTATTGATCTAAGCTAAAAGGTTACAGTGATAAATACCAACACTAATGTGATGATTATAGAGAGAAGGAATAATAATAATAATAATAATAATAACTCATTTCAACTGGGTGACTCAATTAGTTTTGGTACTGTTCTCCTCCGAGTTCCTCGGCTAACCTAGTACAACATAACAAATGGCAATTTTAAGCACGAGAATAAACTGAAGGCTAATTATACTTTATGGCTATGCATATTCACACATTCGCATATGAACATTTAAGATCAGACAGACAGTTCTTTTTTTTTTCTCTCACTCTCTCTCTCTCTCAGCCAGTTTTGTGACACACATTATTGTATTATATAGTAAGTTATTTAACTTAATGTGTGTATGAACAGTACTCCCTATCACAGTTTATGGGAGTCATAAAAGTGTGCATTGCTGATAGATAAGGTCACCTTATACTGAGGTATTTTATACATAATATTACTATATAATGAAATGGGATCTAGGATTATACCTGCCTTATACCAAGGTATTTTATACATAATATTACTATATAATGAAATGGGATCTAGGATTATACCTGCCTTATACCGAGGTATTTTATTCATAATATTACTATATAATGAAATGGGATCTAGGATTATACCTGCCTTATACCGAGGTATTTTATACATAATATTACTATATAATGAAATGGGATCTAGGATTATACCTGCCGTATACAGAATTATTATACATACTATTACTATATAATGCAATGTGGTCTATGATTATACCTGCCTTATAGTGAGGTATTTTATACATAATATTACTATATAATGAAATGGGATCTATGATTATACCTGGCATATACTGAGGTATTTTATACATAATATTATTAAATAATGAAATGGAATCTAGGATTATACCTGCCTTACACTGAGGTATTTTATACATAATATTACTATATAATGAAATGGGATCTAGGATCATACCTGCCTTATACCGAGGTATTTTATACATAATATTGCTATATAATGAAATGGGATCTAGGATTATACCTGCCTTATACTGGGGTATTTTATACATAATATTACTATCTAATGAAATGGGATCTAGGATTATACCTGTCTTATACTGAGGTATTTTATGCATAATATTACTATATAATGAAATGGGATCTAGGATTATACCTGCCTTATACCGAGGTATTTTATACATAATATTACTATATAATTAAATGGGATCTAGGATTATACCTGCCTTATAGCGAGGTATTTTATACATAATATTACTATATAATGAAATGTGGTCTATGATTATACCTGACTTATACTGAGTTATTATACATAATATTACTATCTAATGAAATGTGGTCTATGATTATACCTGCCTTATACTGAGCTATTTTATACATAATACTTGTGTATAATTAAATGTGACTTATCAGGGGTCACGCTACCAGGCGAAGTGGGTGACTAAGTTGCCAAAAAAATGTAAACTTCGCCTTCATGTATTAAGAAAGCGAAAACGACTTCGTCCAGTCATTTTTTTTTTTTTTACATCTCCACCGAGTGAGAGTAATTTATGGATTTTGAGATGCTCCCTCAACATAGCCAAGTAGTTAGCATGGTATTAAGCCGTAGGCGAAATGAATAGCATTATGCCTTGGCAGGTGTTTATATCAATTGCGTTAACAAAACAAACTCTTGCATATTCACAGGCAAGTGTTTCAATAGCTGATTGACCAATTAACTCTTTCCCACCCCCGCAAGTTATCGCTGCCCGATTTCCGCAAGTTATCATTATGATGATGAAAGCTTAATTTGTGTTTCGAAACTAAATCATCAATATGGAAATAACAATTTGTGTTTTAAGAATAGAATTGGTGAAAGCACTTTCTGAATGTATATTTTGAAGATTTAAACTGCCCTGCTTGCATTATTTTCTTCATAAAATCAGTTTGAAACCGTAAGTGAACCTGCTAAGGGGTAATAATGGCAGATATTGCCGTGACTTGGAAGTAAGTCGTCATTAGACTGTCTGTTGTCGTACTTCACTGGACACACACATTTAAGGAAATTATACAATTCGTAGAAAGCAAAGTGTAACTGTTATGCGATACAAGATTTAGCCTAAAAATATAAACGTGTTGGTCAGGAACGTACTGAACAATGCTTCTGGAATCGATCAGCGCTGTAGCTTAAGGTCAGGGTTGTTTTCGTACATTTCTCATTTTTGTGAAAATACGAGAAAAAGTAGCAAAGAAAAAAATATCCAACCAATACACGACGTTATTACGAGCACGTAGACAAATATTAAAACTATAAATTTTCAATCCTCTCTAGGGATTGTTGTAACGAAGCTAGAAAGTTAGAAGTCATATGAAGAAAATCCCTGTTTCTAAAAATAGATGCATCTACTTTTAAAAACTTCGCCAAATAATGAGACAAAAGATTCACATTTAATTTAGAATCAATTCCCTCAAAATGCAGTTGTAAAGTTGAGATTACTCATCAGTGACCACTATGGTTTGAATGGATGAACACTATGACGTTGAAGACACATGTACATGTGCTCTCATGTGCGTGTTATAGCCCAATATAGGGGTTGTTTCAAACTAGTTTAGAAATGTTTTCAACTGCCATTTTCTAGTGAAGAAACTAACAAAAAGTAAAATTTGTTCTTTAAGTGGCAGTTGCTTAAGTATTTTACCTATTTGTAATTACAATACTGTAATCTATGTACTCCTGTGAGTAAAAATTAATTACAATCTATAGTTTCAGCTATGCTTTTTTGAAGTCATATGGCCAAAATACATTGCATATTTCTCTCAATCTAAACATGCACACTTTCAAGTATGAATACACTGCATATGATTAGGATACATTCATACTCTTACAAAATGTGTTTATAATATACATACAACATAAGAGAATTTTCTGCTTGAAGATAATGTTAAATGCAAATATGCATAATGAGAAATACATGACACAGTTCAAATAAGAAAACCAAAGCACACACACACACACACATACATACATATATATACATATATATATATATATACATATATATATATATATATATATATATATATATATATATATATATATATATATATATATTGCGTTTCTTGCTATGCTGCCACTTCTCCCTGTTCTGCTCTCACTTCTCCCTATTCTGTCCAAAAGGAGAAGACACTTCTCCCTAAAATTCAAGTCTAGCTTGACCCCTGAATTTATGATTATTCCTGATGTGTCTTAAAGTGAGAATACTGCATACACAAAGCAATCAAGCAATTACATAATGTAGGTAAAGAATATATATATATATATATATATATATATATATGTGTGTGTGTGTGTGTGTGTGTGTGTGTGTGTGTGTGTGTGTGCATGTGTGTGTGTATCAGGGATCCTTAAATGTTCCCAAGTGCAACCAGAGATTTTGACGGATTTCATAGACACATGAATCTGCTGTTTGTAATATATATTAATCAAAATAAAAAGTTTTGACTCTTCTAACATTTTAAGGAAGTGTTAGGCTCAAACACAGTGAATGCATTAAAAATCTCATGGTCCAGGAATCTATCATGTGTATTTGCATGAATAATCCATACCCACTGTACTGCTTTGGCTGGAAGTCTTTATCAGATCTAACCCGCTGAAGTGACTGCTATCGCATGTGGGTGTAACAAACTTCTTGAAGGCACCATAAATGGGGTGTATCTCTGATGTACTCAGCTTCTGGCTATGTCAAAAATCCATCAACATGTTGTTTCTTGGTAATGTACAACAAATCTCTTGTCTGTAAACACTGGCTAAGGGTTGCAGTTTTCATCATTATTATGCTTATGCTTTGACATGGTGAGTAGTGTTCTTTCAAGCAGTACAACTATGACTGATACTTATTATTGTCTCATCTAGCAAGATATAAGCCTATTGATTCAAAATAAGAAACTTTAGATCATTATTAAGAAGCCGATCTTTGAAATTTACCACACTATTTTCACTAAAGTATTAAATTGCCCTTTTTTCTACCCCCGTTTAACCAGCTAACTGTGAGCAATATAGTCTCAGGCAATCGAGCTGTTACAAGCCTTTGAATTAAGTTTAGTTGTGAACACCTTTATTGATTGTCTGACAAAGAAACAAGCTGTAAGCTAGACATAGTGACCTTTGCATTTTATTTCGTTAAGGTGTTTTTTTTTAAAGTTGCATAGATTAGCCAATCAAAGATGATTTGGTATAATGATATTTTGGAATATCCTATGACCAATGTCTGAGTACTCAGAGCATATGCCAGTCAAAACCTTTCAACTACACACATCTGGTAAATAGACAAATACAGGGGTTTAAGGTAGCCTGATATGTGTGTATATATGGAATTCTTCATTCACTGTGCTGAATTTAGTTCATTTAGAAGGGGGTTTCAAATCATGGCACAACAGTACTGAAATAAAACATTTATATACAAGTGTTGCTTTTAGGCAGACGACTCTGTCCTGAATTGTCATCCACTTAAGTTATGAAAAGAGAACATCAGAAGTGTTATTATAAGAAGCACCGAGAATGATTTTCTTGCAACTTTATTTCATAGTCTGTATACTCTGTGTGCTTGTGATTCTGAACAGTTCCCTACATTTAGAGGCACAATAAAATAAAACATGCAAAATGTAGCAGTTGAAAAAAACAAGACTCTGGTGTCATGAGGCAGATACTTCTTTATGTGACTTAGCAATGAGTTTTGAATTTAAGGACTTGCATAACTGGTTAATATGTTCATTCCATTCTAAATTAAAACCAACACACACATACCTAAAAGCTTTTTATATTCAACATTTTCTATTCTCGTACCTTTAAATAAATTGCTCAAGCTCCTGGTTATTAGGTTTTGAAAGCTTTTGTTTTGTACTTATTATCATACATTTGCTTTGTTTTCATTAATGGACAGTTTGTTGTTTCATTACTGGACAGTTTGTTGTTTTCATTAATGGACAGTTGTTTCATTATTGGACAGTTTGTTGTTTTCATTATTGGATAGTTTGTTGTTTTCACGCTAGATTTATGAATAGTTGTGTCATCTGCAGAAAGGTCAGGTTGTGTATTAGATGTATGCAAACGAAGGTCATTATTGAATAGTAGAAACAGAAGAGGCCATAAAATAGATCTCTGACGCACACCAGTAGTTAAATGTAGTATATCTGATTTGACATTTACCATACCAACTTGTTGATACCAGTAGTTATATTTAGTGTATCTGATTTGACATTTCCCATACCAACATGTTGACACTAGTAGTTATATTTAGTGTATTTGATTTGACATTTCCCATACCAACTTGTTGACACCAGTAGTTATATTTAGTGTACCGGATTTGGCATTTCCCATACCAACTTGTTGACACCAGTAGTTTATATTTAGTGTATCTGATTTGGCATTTCCCATACCAACTTGTTGACACCTGTAGTTATATTTAGTGTATCTGATTTGGCATTTTCCATACCAACTTGCTGTTAGTAAGGTAAGACCTAAACCAACTAACTGTTAAGAGCCTTGTGATCTACTACATCAAATGCTTTTGAAATAAATTAAAAGTTCACCTATTAAAATATAATAATCTGTTTTAAGCCAGTCTCAATTTTTGTTTTGTTAATGCAGTCACTCGTCAGTGGGAGTCGCGGCATTATGACTGTCCTTTGTATAACAGATGATTTATGTTGATGTAGTTGTTAAGTTGGCTAGCAAAATGCTTTTCAAATATTCTTGGATAGTATTGGTAGGATTGATATGGATCTGTAGTTACTTGGATTATTCTTTGAAAATAGGGATCTGGATCATTCTTTGATCCATCTTTAGTAATAGGGACTACTTTTGCTGCCTGTAGTGTGTTAGGAAATGTGCCTGTATTAATATTTAAATTTAAAAGATGTTCCAAATGTTCCCTCTCTATTTTCCTTTAAATTAATTCTGCACTTTAAAAATGAAATTATCTTTATTCATTTTAGAATATTCATCACCTTGTTAAAAGAAAGCAACCATGTTTGGTGAATTTCAACTCAAAGGTATACAAAATAGAATTATGTGCAAAAAGATGGCAAAGGGGTGACAAGTTGATTTTTTTTTACCTACTATCGGGGAAGGATGATGTTGAGAAAATGGTATTAAAATTCAATTGTGTTCTTTTATCATACAAATACTTGGTTACTTAAATGAAGTTGTACTTGCTTAGCAACGGGTTTTAGATGTCCATGCTAGTGCAGCTAGCAGATCATTATATTTTAATGGATTGACAGAGGATAACACCAATGAACAACTTATAAATGTAAATACACTTATGACTGTTAGAACATGCTCAAATGTAAAGTACAGCTTTATATGAATATATTCTTGACAATTTCCATTAAGATGCAAATCTTCTTTCACTTATATATAACTGGGTTTCTCTTGGATCACATTTAGAATGCACTGAAGCCCAATAAATAAGAATATGGTCTTGGGATTACATGCTTTTTTGAAAGTTAATTAAAACTGCGGCTCTTATATATATATATATATATATATATATATATATATATATATATATATATATATATATATATATGTGGATTTGGATTCAATCCTTGTTTGTATGTAAAAAATTATCCAATATTGTTTTTGCTTATTAATTTGGTGCAAGGATTGCATTTAAAAGACTTTAGAAATGCTATATATGAATATTGTGTTTGTTTTGGCTGTATATAATGGCATATACAAAGCACACAATTCTCTCCATATATGTGCACATAACCTGTGAATACATTATAAATATGTCCCCATAACCTATTGTATATACAAGTCCACATTACACATTTGATTCACATATACATACACGTGTCCACACCAACAATGTCCCCATATCCTCAAGTGTAATACTAGTATTTTCCATATTTACATGTATGTAACATGAAAATTTGTAGTTTGGTTTTTATTGATGTTTTTCTACTTGTCTTCATTTTGTGTATGTTTCTGTGGTCATTGTTGTTTTTGGAATTGTTTTAGCTGCCTGTATTGTTCAGTGGTTGATTTTCTTTTTTTCTAGTTTTTCCTGTTTTGATGCTCCTAATATAAAGATTTTGGTGCTTTTTTTGTCTGAATAGGGTTAAAGTTTATAGCCTTAACTTCATGTGGAAAGGTGACCTCTTGTGGCTTACAATATCCCTAGTTTGTCTTTGTGTGTTTACTTTTGTGGCCATTCATCTGACCGTGTATGTGTTCTTTTTCTTTTCATTGCTCACTTGGATGTTGGTAATGTGGGCGTTTCATTCCCTCTCAATTTGTCCTCATCTCCTAGCATTATATTAGATAATTGTTCATCTGTATCACTTCCTTGATATAATTCCACAGTCTCGTGGGCTCATTCTTCTCCACCAGAGTTTGCACCATTAAAATTAGGCTCATCGATGATGAAGCACTATCAGTTTAATTTTGGACTTATTCTTTGTGGTGATTTTGTTTTACTCTTATTATTTTTGTTTCATCAACCGGTATACCTTTTTCCCATTAGTTTTGCTGTAGATTTCACTAGAAAATGGCAGTTGAAAACATTTCTAAACTAGTTTGAAACAACCCCTATATTAGGCTATAACACGCACATGAGAGCACATGTACATGTGTCTTCAACGTCATAGTGTTCATCCATTCAAACCACATTGGTCACTGATGAGTAATATCAACTTTACAACTGCATTTTGAGGGAGTTGATTCTAAATTAAATGTGAATCTGTTGACTCTTTATTTGGTGAAGTTTTTAAAAGTAGATGCATCTATTTTTAGAAACAGGGATTTTCTTCATATGACCTCTAACTTTCTAGTTTCGTTACAACAATCCCTAGAGAGGATTGAAAATTTATAGTTTTAATATTTGTCGACGTGCTCATAAAAACGTCGTGTATTGGTTGGATATTTTTTTCTTTGCTACTTTTTCTCGTATTTTCACAAAAATGAGAAATGTACGAAAACAACCCTGACCTTAAGCTACAGCGCTGATCGATTCCACAAGCATTGTTCAGTACGTTTCTGACCAACACGTTTATATTTTTAGGCTAAATCTTGTATCGCATAACAGTTACACTTTGCTTTCTACGAATTGTATAATTTCCTTAAATGTGTGTGTCCAGTGAAGTACGACAACAGACAGTCTAATGACGACTTACTTCCAAGTCACGGCAATATCTGCCATTATTACCCCTTAGCAGGTTCACTTACGGTTTCAAACTGATTTTATGAAGAAAATAATGCAAGCAGGGCAGTTTAAATCTTCAAAATATACATTCAGAAAGTGCTTTCACCAATTCTATTCTTAAAACACAAATTGTTATTTCCATATTGATGATTTAGTTTCGAAACACAAATTAAGCTTTCATCATCATAATGATAACTTGCGGAAATCGAGCAGCGATAACTTGCTGGGGTGGGAAAGAGTTAATTGGTCAATCAGCTATTGAAACACTTGCCTGTGAATGTGCAAGAGTTTGTTTTGTTAACGCAATTGATATAAACACCTGCCAAGGCATAATGCAATCCATTTCGCCTACGGCTTAATACCATACTAACTACTTGGCTATGTTGAGGGAGCATCTCAAAATCCATAAACTACTCTCACTCGGTAAAGATCTAAAAAAAAAAAAAAAATGACAGGACGAGATCGTTTTCACTTTCTTAATAGATGAAGGCGAAGTTTATTCTTTTTGGCGACTTAGTCGCCCACGTCGCCTGGTAGCGTGACACCTGATAAGTCACATTTAATTATATTCAAATATTATGTATAAAATAGCTCTGTATAAGACAGGTATAATCATAGACCACATTTCATTATATAGTAATATCATGTATAATAACTCAGTATAAGTCAGGTATAATCATAGACCACATTTCATTATATAGTAATATTATGTACAAAATACATCGGTATAAGGCAGGTATAATCCTAGATCCCATTTAATTATATAGTAATATTATGTATAAAATACCTCGGTATAATGCCGGTTTAATCCTAGATCCCATTTCATTATATAGTAATATTATGCATAAAATACATCGGTATAAGGCAGGTTTAATCCTAGGTCCAATTTCATTATGTAGTAATATTACGTATAAAATACCCCAGTATAAGGCTGGTAAAATCCTAGATCCTATTTCATTATATAGTAATATTATGTATAAAATACCTCAGTATAAGGCAGGTATAATCCTAGATCCCATTTTATAATATAGTAATATCCTGTAAAAAATACCACAGTATAAGGCAGGTATAATCCTAGATCCCATTTCATTATATGTTAATATTATGCATAAAATACCTCAGTATAAGGCAGGTATAATCCTAGATCCCGTTTCATTATATATTAATATTATGCATAAAATACCTCAGTATAAGGCAGGTATAATCCTAGATCCCATTTCATTATATATTAATATTATGCATAAAATACCTCGGTATAAGGCAGGTATAATCCTAGATCCCATTTTATAATATAGTAATATCCTGTAAAAAATACCACAGTATAAGGCAGGTATAATCCTAGATCCCATTTCATTATATATTAATATTATGCATACAATACCTCAGTATAAGGCAGGTATAATCCTAGATCCCATTTCATTATATATTAATATTACGCATAAAATACCTCAGTATAAGGCAGGTATAATCCTAGATCCCATTTCAAAATATAATAATATTGTGTATAAAATACCTCGGTATAAGGCAGGTATAATCATAGATCCCATTTTATAATATAGTAATATCCTGTAAAAAATACCACAGTATAAGGCAGGTATAATCCTAGATCCCATTTCATTATATAGGAATATTATGTATAAAATACCACAGTATAAGGCAGGTATAATCATAGATCCCATTTTATTACATATTAATATTATGTATAAAATACCTCAGTATAAGGCAGGTATAATCATAGACCACATTTCATTATATAGTAATATTATGTATAATAACGCTGTATAATGCAGGTATTATCCTAGATCCCATTTCATTATATAGTAACATTATGTGTAAAATACCACGGTATAAGGCAGGTGTAGTCCTAGATCCCAATTCATTATATGGTAATATTATGTATAAAATACCTCGGTATAAGGCAGGTAAATCCTAGATACCATTGCATTATGTAATAATATTATGTATAAAATACCTCGGTATAAGTCAGGTATAATCCTAGATCCCATTTCATTATATAGTAATATTATGTTTAAAATACCTCGGTATAAGGGAGTTATGATCCTAGGTCCCATTTCATTGCATAGTAGAAATATGTATAAAATACCTCAGTATAAGGCAGGTATAATCCTAGATCCCATTTCATTATATATTAATATTATGCATAAAATACCTCGGTATAAGGCAGGTATAATCCAAGATCCCATTTCGTTATATAGTAATATTATGTATAAAATACTTCAGTATAAGGCAGGTATAATCCAAGATCCCATTTAATTATATATTAATATTATGCTTAAAATACCTCGGTACAAGGGAGTTATAATCATAGATCCCATTTTTTTATATAATAATATTTTGTATAAAATACCTCAGTATAAGGCTGGTATAATCATAGACCACATTTCATTATATAGTAATATTATGCATAAAATACCTCGGTATAAGGCAGCTATAATCCTAGATTCCATTTCATTTTATAGTAACATTATGTGTAAAATATCTCGGTATAAGTCTGGTATAATCATAGACCACATTTCATTATATAATAATATTATATATAATAACTCTGTATAAATCAGGTATAATCCAAGATCCCATTTAATTATATATTAATATTATGCTTAAAATACCTCGGTACAAGGGAGTTATAATCATAGATCCCATTTTTTTTTATAATAATATTTTGTATAAAATACCTCAGTATAAGGCTGGTATAATCATAGACCACATTTCATTATATAGTAATATTATGCATAAAATACCTCGGTATAAGGCAGCTATAATCCTTGATCCCATTTCATTATATAGTAATATTATGTGTTAAATACCTCGGTATAAGGCAGGTATAACCCTAGATCCCATTTCATTATGTAATAATATTATGTATAAAATACCTCAGTATAAGGCAGATATAATCCTAGATCCCATTTCAATATATAGTAATATTGTGCATAAAATACCTCGGTATAAGGCAGGTATAATCCTAGATCCCATTTCATTATATAGTAATATTATGTGTAAAATACCTCGGTATAAGGCAGCTATAATCCTAGATCGCATTTCATCATATAGTAATATTATTTATAAAATACTTCGGTTTATGGCAGGTATAATCCTAGATCCCATTTCATTATATATTAATATTATGCATAAAATACCTCGGTATAAGGCAGGTATAATCCAAGATCCCATTTCGTTATATAGTAATATTATGTATAAAATACTTCAGTATAAGGCAGGTATAATCCAAGATCCCATTTAATTATATATTAATATTATGCTTAAAATACCTCGGTACAAGGGAGTTATAATCATAGATCCCATTTTTTTATATAATAATATTTTGTATAAAATACCTCAGTATAAGGCTGGTATAATCATAGACCACATTTCATTATATAGTAATATTATGCATAAAATACCTCGGTATAAGGCAGCTATAATCCTAGATTCCATTTCATTTTATAGTAACATTATGTGTAAAATATCTCGGTATAAGTCTGGTATAATCATAGACCACATTTCATTATATAATAATATTATATATAATAACTCTGTATAAATCAGGTATAATCCAGGATCCCATTTAATTATATATTAATATTATGCTTAAAATACCTCGGTACAAGGGACTTATAATCATAGATCCCATTTTTTTATATAATAATATTTTGTATAAAATACCTCAGTATAAGGCTGGTATAATCATAGACCACATTTCATTATATAGTAATATTATGCATAAAATACCTCGGTATAAGGCAGCTATAATCCTAGATTCCATTTCATTTTATAGTAACATTATGTGTAAAATATCTCGGTATAAGTCTGGTATAATCATGGATCACATTTCATTATATAATAATATTATATATAATAACTCTGTATAAATCAGGTATAATCCTGGATCCCATTTCATTTTATAGTAACATTATGTGTAAAATACCTCGGTATAAGGCAGGTATAATCATAGACCACATTTCATTATTTAGTAATATTATGGATAATAACGCTGTATAAGGCCGGTTTAATCCTAGATCCCGTTTCATTATATAGTAACATTATGTATAAAATACCTCGGTATAAGGCAGGTATAATCCTTGATCCTATTTCATTATATAGTAATATATTATGTGTTAAATACCTCGGTATAAGCCAGGTATAATCCTAGATCCCATTTCATTATGTAATAATATTATGTATAAAATACCTCAGTATAAGACAGGTATAATCCTAGATCCCATTTCAATATATAATAATATTGTGTATAAAATACCTCGGTATAAGGCATGTATAATCCTAGATCCCATTTCATGATATAGTAATATTATGTGTAAAATTCCTCGGTATAAGGCAGGTATAATCCTTGATCCCATTTCATTATATAGTAATATTATGTGTTAAATACCTCGGTATAAGGCAGGTATAATCCTAGATCCCATTTCATTATGTAATAATATTATGTATAAAATACCTCAGTATAAGGCAGATATAATCCTAGATCCCATTTCAAAATATAATAATATTGTGTATAAAATACCTCGGTATAAGGCAGGTATAATCCTTGATTCTATTTCATTATATAGTAATATTATGTATAAAATACCTCGGTATAAGGCAGGTATAATCATAGATCCCATTTTATAATATAGTAATATCCTGTAAAAAATACCACAGTATAAGGCAGGTATAATCCTAGATCCCATTTCATTATATAGGAATATTATGTATAAAATACCACAGTATAAAGCAGGTATAATCATAGATCCCATTTTATTACATATTAATATTATGTATAAAATACCTCAGTATAAGGCAGGTATAATCATAGACCACATTTCATTATATAGTAATATTATGTATAATAACGCTGTATAATGCAGGTATAATCCTAGATCCCATTTCATTATATATTAATATTATGCATAAAATACCTCAGTATAAGGCAGGTATAATCCTAGATCCCATTTCAAAATATAATAATATTGTGTATAAAATACCTCGGTATAAGGCAGGTATAATCCTTGATTCTATTTCATTATATAGTAATATTATGTATAAAATACCTCGGTATAAGGCAGGTATAATCATAGATCCCATTTTATAATATAGTAATATCCTGTAAAAAATACCACAGTATAAGGCAGGTATAATCCTAGATCCCATTTCATTATATAGGAATATTATGTATAAAATACCACAGTATAAGGCAGGTATAATCATAGATCCCATTTTATTACATATTAATATTATGTATAAAATACCTCAGTATAAGGCAGGTTTAATCATAGACCACATTTCATTATATAGTAATATTATGTATAATAACGCTGTATAATGCAGGTATTATCCTAGATCCCATTTCATTATATAGTAACATTATGTGTAAAATACCACGGTATAAGGCAGGTGTAGTCCTAGATCCCAATTCATTATATGGTAATATTATGTATAAAATACCTCGGTATAAGGCAGGTAAATCCTAGATACCATTGCATTATGTAATAATATTATGTATAAAATACCTCGGTATAAGTCAGGTATAATCCTAGATCCCATTTCATTATATAGTAATATTATGTTTAAAATACCTCGGTATAAGGGAGTTATGATCCTAGGTCCCATTTCATTGCATAGTAGAAATATGTATAAAATACCTCAGTATAAGGCAGGTATAATCCTAGATCCCATTTCATTATATAGTAATATTATGCATAAAATACCTCGGTATAAGGCAGGTATAATCCAAGATCCCATTTCGTTATATAGTAATATTATGTATAAAATACTTCAGTATAAATCAGGTATAATCCAAGATCCCATTTAATTATATATTAATATTATGCTTAAAATACCTCGGTACAAGGGAGTTATAATCATAGATCCCATTTTTTTATATAATAATATTTTGTATAAAATACCTCAGTATAAGGCTGGTATAATCATAGACCACATTTCATTATACAGTAATATTATGCATAAAATACCTCGGTATAAGGCAGCTATAATCCTAGATCCCATTTCATTATATAGTAATATTATGTGTTAAATACCTCGGTATAAGGCAGGTATAACCCTAGATCCCATTTCATTATGTAATAATATTATGTATAAAATACCTCAGTATAAGGCAGATATAATCCTAGATCCCATTTCAATATATAGTAATATTGTGCATAAAATACCTCGGTATAAGGCAGGTATAATCCTAGATCCCATTTCATTATATAGTAATATTATGTGTAAAATACCTCGGTATAAGGCAGGTATAATCCTAGATCGCATTTCATCATATAGTAATATTATTTATAAAATACTTCGGTTTATGGCAGGTATAATCCTAGATCCCATTTCATTATATATTAATATTATGCATAAAATACCTCGGTATAAGGCAGGTATAATCCAAGATCCCATTTCGTTATATAGTAATATTATGTATAAAATACTTCAGTATAAGGCAGGTATAATCCAAGATCCCATTTAATTATATATTAATATTATGCTTAAAATACCTCGGTACAAGGGAGTTATAATCATAGATCCCATTTTTTTATATAATAATATTTTGTATAAAATACCTCAGTATAAGGCTGGTATAATCATAGACCACATTTCATTATATAGTAATATTATGCATAAAATACCTCGGTATAAGGCAGCTATAATCCTAGATTCCATTTCATTTTATAGTAACATTATGTGTAAAATATCTCGGTATAAGTCTGGTATAATCATGGACCACATTTCATTATATAATAATATTATATATAATAACTCTGTATAAATCAGGTATAATCCTGGATCCCATTTCATTTTATAGTAACATTATGTGTAAAATACCTCGGTATAAGCAGGTATAATCATAGACCACATTTCATTATTTAGTAATATTATGGATAATAACGCTGTATAAGGCCGGTTTAATCCTAGATCCCGTTTCATTATATAGTAACATTATGTATAAAATACCTCGGTATAAGGCAGGTATAATCCTTGATCCTATTTCATTATATAGTAATATATTATGTGTTAAATACCTCGGTATAAGCCAGGTATAATCCTAGATCCCATTTCATTATGTAATAATATTATGTATAAAATACCTCAGTATAAGACAGGTATAATCCTAGATCCCATTTCAATATATAATAATATTGTGTATAAAATACCTCGGTACAAGGCAGGTATAATCCTAGATCCCATTTCATGATATAGTAATATTATGTGTAAAATTCCTCGGTATAAGGCAGGTATAATCCTTGATACCATTTCATTATATAGTAATATTATGTGTTAAATACCTCGGTATAAGGCCGGTATAATCCTAGATCCCATTTCATTATGTAATAATATTATGCATAAAATACCTCAGTATAAGGCAGATATAACCCTAGATCCCATTTCAATATATAGTAATATTGTGCATAAAATACCTCGGTATAAGGCAGGTATAATCCTAGATCCCATTTCATTATATAGTAATATTATGTGTAAAATACCTCGGTATAAGGCAGGTATAATCCTAGATCGCATTTCATCATATAGTAATATTATTTATAAAATACTTCGGTTTATGGCCGGTATAATCCTAGATCCCATTTCATTATATAGTAATATTATATGTTAAATACCTCGGTATAAGGCAGGTATAATCCTAGATCCCATTTCATTATGTAATAATATTATGTATAAAATACCTCGGTATAAGTCAGGTATAATCCTAGATCCCATTTCATTATATAGTAATATTATGTTTAAAATACCTCGGTATAAGGGAGTTATGATCCTAGGTCCCATTTCATTGCATAGTAGAAATATGTATAAAATTCCTCAGTATAAGGCAGGTATAATCCTAGATCCCATTTCATTATATATTAATATTATGCATAAAATACCTCGGTATAAGGCAGGTATAATCCAAGATCCCATTTCGTTATATAGTAATATTATGTATAAAATACTTCAGTATAAGGCAGGTATAATCCAAGATCCCATTTAATTATATATTAATATTATGCTTAAAATACCTCGGTACAAGGGAGTTATAATCATAGATCCCATTTTTTTATATAATAATATTTTGTATAAAATACCTCAGTATAAGGCTGGTATAATCATAGACCACATTTCATTATATAGTAATATTATGCATAAAATACCTCGGTATAAGGCAGCTATAATCCTAGATTCCATTTCATTTTATAGTAACATTATGTGTAAAATATCTCGGTATAAGTCTGGTATAATCATAGACCACATTTCATTATATAATAATATTATATATAATAACTCTGTATAAATCAGGTATAATCCAAGATCCCATTTAATTATATATTAATATTATGCTTAAAATACCTCGGTACAAGGGAGTTATAATCATAGATCCCATTTTTTTATTTAATAATATATTGTATAAAATACCTCAGTATAAGGCTGGTATAATCATAGACCACATTTCATTATATAGTAATATTATGCATAAAATACCTCGGTATAAGGCAGCTATAATCCTAGATTCCATTTCATTTTATAGTAACATTATGTGTAAAATATCTCGGTATAAGGCAGGTATAATCATAGACCATATTTCATTATATAGTAATATTATGGATAATAACGCTGTATAAGGCCGGTTTAATCCTAGATCCCGTTTCATTATATAGTAACATTATGTATAAAATACCTCGGTATAAGGCAGGTATAATCCTTGATCCTATTTCATTATATAGTAATATATTATGTGTTAAATACCTCGGTATAAGCCAGGTATAATCCTAGATCCCATTTCATTATGTAATAATATTATGTATAAAATACCTCAGTATAAGGCAGGTATAATTCTAGATCCCATTTCAATATATAATAATATTGTGTATAAAATACCTCGGTATAAGTCAGGTATAATCCTAGATCCCATTTCATGATATAGTAATATTATGTGTAAAATTCCTCGGTATAAGGCAGGTATAATCCTTGATCCCATTTCATTATATAGTAATATTATGTGTTAAATACCTCGGTATAAGGCAGGTATAATCCTAGATCCCATTTCATTATGTAATAATATTATGTATAAAATACCTCAGTATAAGGCAGATATAATCCTAGATCCCATTTCAATATATAGTAATATTGTGCATAAAATACCTCGGTATAAGGCAGGTATAATCCTAGATCCCATTTCATTATATAGTAATATTATGTGTAAAATACCTCGGTATAAGGCAGGTATAATCCTAGATCGCATTTCATCATATAGTAATATTATTTATAAAATACTTCGGTTTATGGCAGGTATAATCCATGATCCCATTTCATTATATAGTAATATTATGTGTTAAATACCTCGGTATAAGGCAGGTATAATCCTAGATGCCATTTCATTATGTAATAATATTATGTATAAAATACCTCAGTATAAGGCAGGTATAATCATAGACCACATTTCATTATATAGCAATATTATGTATAATAACGCTGTATAAGGCCGGTTGAATCCTAGATCCCATTTCATTATATAGGAATATTACGTATATAATACCTCGGTATAAGGCAGGTATTATCCTTGATCCCATTTCATTATATAGTAATATATTATGTGTTTAATACCTCGGTATAAGGCAGGTATAATCCTAGATCCCATTTCATTATGTAATAATATTATGTATAAAATACCTCAGTATAAGGCAGGTATAATCCTAGATCCCATTTCAATATATAATAATATTGTGTATAAAATACCTCGGTATAAGTCAGGTATAATCCTAGATCCCATTTCATGATATAGTAATATTATATGTAAAATAACTCGGTATAAGGCAGGTATAATCCTTGATCCCATTTCATTATATAGTAATATTATGTGTTAAATACCTCGGTATAAGGCAGGTATAATCCTAGATCCCATTTCATTATGTAATAATATTATGTATAAAATACCTCAGTGTAAGGCAGATATAATCCTAGATCCCATTTCAATATATAGTAATATTGTGTATAAAATACCTCGGTATAAGGCAGGTATAATCCTAGATCCCATTTCATTATATAGTAATATTATGTGTAAAATACCTGGGTATAAGGCAGGTATAATCCTAGATCGCATTTCATTATATGGTAATATTATTTATAAAATACTTCGGTATATGGCCGGTATAATCCTAGATCCCATTTCATTATATAGTAATATTATGTATAACATACCTTGGTATAAGGCAGGTATTATCCTAGATCCCATTTCATTATATAGTAATATTATTTATAAAATTCCTTGGTATAAGGCAGGTATAATCCTAGATCCCATTTCAATGTATAATAATATTGTGTATAAAATACCTCGGTATAAGTTAGGTATAATCCTAGATCCCATTTCATTATATAGTAATATTATGTATAAAATTTATGGTATAAGGCAGGTATAATCCTAGATCCCATTTCATTATATAGTAATATTATATGTAAAATAACTCAGTATAAGGTGACTTTACCCATCAGTAATGCACACTTATGACTCCTATAAACTGTGATAGGGGGTACTGTTCATGCACACATTAAGTTAAATAACTTACTATATAATACAATAATGTGTGTCACAAAACTGGCTGAGAGAGAGAGAGAGAAAGAGAGAACTGTCTGTCTGAGCTTAAATGTTCATATGCGAATGTGTGAATATGCATATCCATAAAGTATAATTAGCCTTCAGTTTATTCTAGTGCTTAAAATTGCCATTTGTTATGTTGTACAAGGTTAGCCGAGGAACTCGGGGGAGAACAGTAGCAACACTAATTGAGTCACCCAGTTGAAATGAATTATTATTATTATTATTATTATTATTATTATTCCTTCTCTCTATTATCATCACATTAGTGTTGGTATTTATCACTGTAACCTTTTAGCTTAGATCACTAAAATTCATTTTATTCTGAGCGTCTTTCACTTTCCAGTGCGTGCATTTTCCGGTAATTGAGGTGTCTGTTATTTTCCAGTTCTTGCATGTTTCCACCGCTGTATATCTTTTAATTATGTGTTATTTTCCTGTGCGTGTATTTTCCATGCCTGTCATTTTCATGTCATTCATTTCATGCGTGCAAATTCAGGCGACACGCCAATAAGCTCTTCTGGTCACTGACCAGTAGAGCTAACCATTGTGCCGAATAATCAATTGGATGCTGAAAAATTGTGCATTATATTTTCATGCCATGCCTTTATTTCTTCATTAAATATCCCTTTGTTCTGCAAATTCCTCCTTTTCAAATAGGAAGTGTGGGGTGGGACTTCAAAATTGTCAATGTTAGAATATAGACCCTGGTATGTTGTCTTACATATTTTAATATTTTAATTTTCTTTTTCAAGTTCGTGCGAATATATTTACATGCAGAATCATAGCGAAAAAAATATTTTTAAACAGTTGCTGTCAGTCTTGATAAAGAAAGGGTATTATTATTATTATTGTGGTTATTATTATTATTTCAGATTTACTACCCGAGTACACTCGGAAGTTACTGTTTCGTGGATAGTATCCTCAGAATGATAAAAACTCATGTCGGTATTGTCTCAAGGACCGTAATGGGAAAAGTTATTTTCATACGCTTAAGATCTGCAGGGTTTTGATAAGTAAGCATGACATGAATTACAGTTTCTATTTTTCATATTTCTTATCACATATATTAAAATGGATGGGCAAGACATTATGTATCTGCACATAGATGTACTCCAACAATGTATAAAATAACTTCAGACCAAATTTCAAAGAATGTGTTTGACAAATACTCATCTAATTATCGATAAAAGTTAAAAAAAATCGATTTCTTCATTGTAGTGAAACTTATTTTAAAACGTATTTGTGACTCTTGCAGGGGCCGACCCGAGAAGCAATGGCAAGACTAAGGAAGCTGAAGAGACAATATTGGAGACTCTCAAGTATGCCCCAACCCAACCTGAAGGGAATAATACGAGGTTAGCCGTTTAAGCTCTTCCATCGTGAACATTTGCTTTGATGTTTTCTTTATATGCATTATATTTACAAAAGTACTTGCGTTTCTAAATTACAGATAACACTGAAGGTTGTCCTATTGCCCGGGACACCCAAAACTTGAGTTCGGATAACTATAATTTAGACCCAACTTGTCCGATCGAGAAAGTGTTTCCAAGTGGATTTTTATTGAAAGTGAACTTATCAGACGAGTCGAATCGACTTTGGGGCAATCGCTTTCATCGTCTACTTGCCTGAATGGACAAGTAAATCTCAAAATTAACGCAAAGCCCTGCTGTCATATTTTAAGGTAAGCACAAGTACAACGAAGAAAGTTTCATTACACTTGTTAAGTATACTTTTAGATGCAGGGGGTATTTAAAAAAGTTCTGAATATTAGTGAACTGTACAAGAAAGGTTTTTATTAGTGAACAGTACGCCAGTGCATCCCCTCAAAGTACTCCCCATGAACCTCTACACACGTTCTCAGTCTGATTATCCAATTATTAAACGCCGCTTGTTTTCACATTTCGGTATGTTGCTCGTACACTGAAAACTGCACAACCAACCGCATGGCTGCTTTCAAATCGTCTGCCCCTAAGCAAACCTTTGATAACGGGATTCAACCTAAAATCACGTTGAACTAAATCAAGGCTGCATGTCGGATGTGGTAAAATTGGGATGCTATGCTCCTTCAGGAAGTCAGTCATAACAGCGGATTTATGCGCAGGTGCGTTGTCATGGAGCAGATGGAAACCTCTTGTACCGGTGCACTAACGGACGGTTTGATAGTGTTCCACAACTTTTGGCAACACTTTGGAGGCATACAAATGTCCAGTGACACTAGCAGACTAAAACACAGATGACCGGGCCTTTTGCATTGAAAAATAATGCATATAAAACTCTCTTGGCAGTCGACTACATCGAGCGATTTGTGGCCTCTGCTCATTTTTCTCCGATCCAAACATTAGTATTTTCTCTCGAGTCAGGTTCAAAACAGTAAGTCCATTTTTCATAACCTGTGATAATCTCATTCATATTACTCTGGTCACTCTTTCTTTAGTTGGCTATAAGCTGTTTGTCGAATTCAACCTGAGTCTGTTTTTGATCAGCCGTCAGCAAATTGCACAAATCTTTCTGTGCTTCAAAGGATTCCTCAATATGTTAAAAGCAGCTATGAAATTAATGCCAGTGACAATAGAGATGTCTTCCACTGTGTATGGGGCATCTTCATCAACTGATCCCTTCAAAACAGCCACTTCCTGCTCAGCAAGTGCAGACAACGGTCTTCCTGAATGCGGGTCATCTTCCGTGGATTCGCAACCATCTTAAAATTGTAAGATATGACAAAGAATTACATCCGTAAATTTTATCCAAGGCGACCTTGATTTCAGTAGTAGTGTTCTAAGAGCGCCCTGATTTTACGGTAAGCTTTTAGCTCAGTAGCAGAATTGTTTTCCTTGTTTGACATTTTAAGTCAATGTCATTTACCTATATTACGTCATATATATATATATATATATATATATATATATATATATATATATATATATATATATATATATATATATATAGGTCGAGGAAAGGATTGCGTCCTAATGTTTCACGATCAATTTCTTTACTTTTCTCCTTTTTCGATCGGAAATTGTTTGCTGAGATAGAATTCCATAGCCCTGAAAAATAATAATCAACTCTATTTCCAATGATTAAGCACCAAACTTTCTAACATTTTGCTTTCAAAGTTGAGGGGGCTATATCTGGCTGGTGTAAAAAGAAAAAAAGTACATTATGTTGAAGGACCATTGTTTTGTGTTAGGTTCGATGAAAATAGGTGTATATCTTTGTCAAATCTAAATCATAAAACACTCTTTAAATATATGCAGAAATATACAATATTTGAAAGATATACACTTTTCAATAATCCAAAATGTCGCACATATAGAGCCCTCTAGCGGGTAAATTACAGTGAAGGTAGAGCAAAGATGGCGTCGTTTCGATTTATTTACAGAGTGGTGCAGTAATGAAGCTTTCGTTGTATCTACCGATCATTTTGTATTTATCTTATTCGTAAAAATCGAGGTCATCAAACCAAGACAAAAAAAATTGAAGCTTGCTGACTGTGCATGGGGTCAAGTGGTTTGTTCCCCATATGAGTGCAATCTTTATCGTTAGAAAGTATGTTGTCATTAGAAATGTACTAGACACATGCACATATTACTCTTTACGCCTTATTTGCCCACTTATGTTTTACAGTTATGATTTTGGTTGTGGTTACATATCCGGCACATGTATTAGTCTTAAAATGTAAGAGGTGGACCCTGATATACTTTATCTTTAAATTAGTCAAAACATTCATTGTGCACACCGTTTGCTAACTTCCTATACAATTTTCATCAGCAAAACGCAGATTTCACTTAAGTTGTGTACACCTTAAATTACCAATATGTTTTCAGTCAGTTATTCAGTCTCTATTTTTGTACAGCAGCAGTCAATAAATAAAAATGATAAGCTTCAATAATTAAAATGGTTGGAAATTCATACAAGATGCAGGTAATGAGACTTCACGGATATAGAATAAAAATAAAAATATGTTGTTTTTTCACAAAGAGTATTTGAAAGCTATTTTAAATACTGTATGCAACAATTGACAATGAAAATGATCGATTTGAAGATGTTTTTTATCATCATAATTAAGGTATCATATTATTATATATTTATTCTTCTGTATCCGCTATTTTCGCCCGTTTCGCTCAAAAACCAGGTATATATTGAAACATAAGCATGGTACCAAATCCAAGCAGCAAAAGGAAGTTGTAACAACTTAAACACTTTTTAAAGCAGCATTGCACAAGGTCACGTGATATGCGCGAACCTTAAACGTGCAGACAGTACACTGAATGTTAACAAGAGTGGTCGAGGATAGCGACACGATTAACAAATAAAGTGCACTCAGCTTTAATATTGCAAATAGACACGAACATTATGAGTACAATCAAATCTTATTATGATACATAAATCAATATTAATTCTTCATTATGCCCACATTTAACTTACATAAAAGTATTTCATACTAAATTCAGATTTGGTATTTTTAAAATTCGTAATTACATCGTTTTACATATTTAGTGATCAATTTCGGAAAGAATCAGAGCTCTCGACAAGACAATCTTTCCAATGGACAAAAGTTTAACACAAATCTAGGAAAATCATATGGGTATAAAGTATAAACGTAGAGATCAGAATTCAATAAAGACAAACAGGCACATGTACATACATACAGGCAGGCAGATATACACAGAGTTAAAGAGATCATATTATTATCGAAAACATCTTTCCTTTAGAACTGAACTTTTCAAATTCAAGTTTTGTCAAGTAAACCATGTATACTTCAAGCTTAAATAAACCAACTTGATCTTCATTTCTAATGACATTTCATCTGTACATTACATGTGCCTGGTTCTCTTTTGCATTTTGTCGTCCACCGCTTAGTCGAGAAAGCATTAAAATAGTCAGTGTTCGTTGTTTTTTCTTTTTTCGGTTTATTAATTTGTTTCCACCGTCTGTCCGTGCTGTAGCAAATTGCTCCGTCTTTCTCAAGCCCATTCGGCCGTAAGTCAGTCCATGAACAAAAATCTGAAATCTCTCCAGCGTTCATACGTTTGTTTTTCTATTTATCAAACACTCAATGTTGTTTCAGTTCAAGGAAAGAAATAAAGAGCATACTGAGCTTATCTGTCCTATAATGATGACACTTCATCAGCATCAAATCGACAGCCAAACGCCTCTAAATATTTAAACATTCATCGCATTTTTTATTGTTCGATTGCACCCAATTCGATGTAAAGCTTTAAACACGCATAGATTAAGATGACATCGATAACGAATACATTTTTACCACGCTTTGCGACTTATGGCCCATATTTGTCTAAAAATAGGCATGTTAGCAATGAGGCATTCGAATGTTGTTTCGACCAAATATGCGTGCAAGCTTCATCTTCACAAGATAGTAGATTCAACCACCGTCATACATTTTGATCTTTTTTCGCGAGTTTTGATCCCCGAATTTCTTACACCCTAAAAACTTTCAAACGCTGTAGGCATTAATCTTGTATGTTTTAAATTTCATTAAAATATATATTAAGCTGTTTTTTTTAATATTTGAAAATAACTTCGATGATTAGCTTTTTGTTTTTAGTCGTGGATCATGATCGACGAATATCGGGCTTACTTTTAAAATACTCCAGCAAGTATTGTTTTTATAATAATAAAATTTACTATGAGGATTCATTTACAGAATGTCCGATCAATGCTACCATCCGCCAATTTTGACCATTTTATTACAAATATTGCCCTTCGTCGACCTAAAATACGTAAATGAATTGTGAATATTTAAGCCATTACATTTTTAACAATTCCAACCAAATTTACTGTGAATCTGCAATTTAACAAGATCTTGGATAAATTAATAAATTAAGCACGATTTTGACATATTTTGCAGAGTTACTGCCCGTGATTGTCTAAGCACACCCTCGTGATGTGATGCAAACAGTGAACATTTTAACCTAGGGAGGCAAGAATCATATAAATACATGTACGAAATAAAGATTGATTGCTAAGTTAACTTGTACATATGTAATAAATTTGGTACCGATGTTCAGCCCAGGCATTTGACCTTTTATGCCTACACTAAGTGTTACTTACTACCACACCTTTAAGGAATGCTAGACCCTTTTCCCACGCTAAAGGTCGACATGGCCATGATCGCGCCCGCTTAATATGCGAGTGCAACGAGCTGAATTGAATACTGCCCTCTTATTGGTCGATCGAAAATGACGTACTACGCCTACTGATAATCTGATTTTCAGTCAACCAATAAGAGGATTGAATTACATTCTGTTCATTGTACCTGCATATTAAGCGAACGCGATCATATAACTTGAAATACCAGCGTCGAATCTTAAACAGGTCGCTCGAGAAAGGAGAGAATTGTCCTCCATTGTCGTTATATATTGATAGATAACATGTAAACAACAATACGAGCTCCTATGCTATACACATGGTGTGTAGTATGGTGAGGACCACTGGTAGACTTATTATAAAGTCATGAAAAGGTTCTAATTTCTATACACTCTGTATATATTATGGTAAGGACAATTGACAAACATGCAAGAACATGGAGGTCACCTGTGTGAATGCCATACATTATTGTGAGGACCTTTTAATGTAGAGATCTTTGAATTGTATTATAGTTTTATGTTCAAAAGGTCCTTTTTTCTATGCACACTGTGCATTATGGAGGGACTATTGTTAAATGTATTTTAAAGTCTAATTATGTGCATATGAAGCATGATTAGGATCAAATGCATTTTCATGAAGAACAATGTTGCCTAATGCTGAAAAACCTACAGGTATTTTTATATACTTGTGTATCAAAAATGTGTGAAATACATTGAAAACTTTATAAGCATTTAAAGTTCTCCTGTATCCATCACCGCATTTGTTCATTGTTTCACCCATCATTCCGTTTGATAAAGTGTCATGTTCAAAAGGTCTGCATTATGGTGAGGGCCATGAACAAACAATTACTTAAAATAAGTCTTCCTCTGTGCATCCTATTGTGCAAACATAATGAGGAACATGTGCTTCATGAAGAGGACCAATGTTGTCCAACCTAATGTGACCATGGGTAAAAGTCAATCATATTTAAGGGGGGTGTATATCTAGTTGCTGGGTTAATTCTCAGAAAGTTCTGGCAAATACAGTAGCAGGTGAGGCAAAGTTATCAACAAAACCTTTGCATATATAGGAATTCAAACAGAAAGCTCTTGTTACTTTATATTTCTGCCTCTTTATTTTGTTCAGTAAATGTGTTCTTTATTTTTAGATTGCCACTTGTTCAAATCAGGGATTAAAAATGGAGGACCATTCCACTTATCCTTGCAACCAATGTTAATGCGGCTGTCTCAGTTCTGGTAGGCCTGTTTGTCAGAACCTAAGCTGCTTCATGTGGGCCTGTTTGTCAGAACCTAAGCTGCTTCATGTGAGTTTGAACAATAGTCATGGTTGGGATGCCATGTCAGAAACTGTGAATAATGCATAGCTTCATTCCCATGAATGCTTTAAAAGCACAATTCGCAGAAACTACATTGCAACACTGTTGTGTGAGCTTATATTACGGCCTTGTATTTATGGTATATATATGAAGTATGTATCATTCAAAATAAGTATGCAACACGTTAATGTGTGACCTGTAAAATACCAGAATACGTTTGTTCAATCACATGCATGCGCTTAAGTGGAAGTTCTTTTGGGAGAAGACTTTCAAAGTATCATCAATGTATAAACAGTATCCAAAAGGCTTTTCTTAGTAGTATCATAAGAACATTATACATGAAATATGATAGATAGTAATGTATGTATTAAGCAATGAAATGTAGAGATGAAAGTCACAGTTAACTTAAGAACAATATAATAATAATAATAATAATAATAATAATAATAATAATAATAAATAAATAAATAAATAAAAAAATAAATAAATAACAAATTAATTAAATCATATAATCGTGTGAAATTTTAAGTAGAATTCGTCATAACGTTACGTTCAATTAGTGCATTATGAACATAATTTTCCAGATTTCGAAGTTCGGTAAATTTCGTGGAATTCAATAATTTAATAAATTTCAGCATAATCGGGGCTTTCCAAATATAAGAGTTTTTAAACATTTTTCTTAACGGCAAATATGATTTTCATTGTAATGCAAAGTTCTCCTCATCTTCCAGGACGTTGCAAAAATACAAGTCCTTTGATCTAAAACTACATATCCACGAGTAAGGTAATATTCTTACTCGAATCACTCTTGCCACCACACTCAGAGGCCACGTCCTTTGTAAAGTTACAAACATACCAGCATAAGTTTATCTTTTTCATAATGATGACCTTAACGAGTCATATCACATATGGAAACTGAAGCTGTTACTGACATAATCTCTGAATCCAGATATGATTAACCGACTGATCAGACAGGGACCTTCTGACATCCCATCTAGCCTAAAGATGATGAAGTGGTAACGTTTTGCATTGGATATGTTGATATGACGTTGCATACATACATACATACATACATACATACATACATACATACATACATGCATACATACATACATACATACATACATACATACATACATACATACATACATACATGCATACATACATATATTCATACATACATACACACATACATACATACATACATACATACATACATACATACATACATACATACATACATACATACATACATACATACATACATACAGTGCTGAAGAAAGGCATTCCTAAACTAAAATATATCGCACAACATTAAAAAAAGTATCTTTCGTCAGGTGGTATTCATAAAGATCAGATAATAAACGAAATATATTTCTTATCATTATGTGGTAGTATTGTTACTTCTTGATAATCTTCTGAGAAACAGATAAGAAGCATTGCCAGACAAATTATGGATCAATATTGGTATATACCGTGGATGTTTATAATTCAAATTACACTGATTATGTACTTGCTGGTTCAATGATCGTGATCTTCTGCTTTGTTGCATTAACTTCGTCGTCTGTGATTTCCTTTTCACAAACTACGCATATGTTGGTGGAATAAAATGATTGTTCGTCTAATTCTTTTTTCCTATTTGAAATAACTCAAAGCAATATGAAATGATAGATACTGTATTATTCTTATAAAATATCGTATGACTGCCTCGTTTGCTCAAACTAACAAGTAAGGCTAGTAATACTTACTCTTAATTAAGAGGTGAACTTCATATTTTACAAGCTTATGCTTCGATTACGCACTGCATGAACATGGGATTTCCCGTACATCCTCAGAGTGCCATTTCCATGTAAACATACGGATAATTTTAAAATAGGATTTCTCGTGGATTGTATATGTGGTGTGTTGGATTGTAATAACAACAATGTTAACATTATCATTCAAGTTGTGCATCCAAGTGCCTCCCGCATGTTAACCTATGGCATAATGTTAATTTCCGTTAGACCCCAATAGTTGAAAAATGTATAGGGCACAACGGGAATGTAACATTGGAAAGGATTTCCTATTGTACCCTCAAGTGGCTCCCGCACGGTAACCTGCGACGTAATGTTAATTCCCCTTATGTCCCATAGTGCCTCCTGCAAGTTAACCTACGAAAAATTTTAGCATAGGTTTTCCCGTACCTACCCAGAGTGACTCATACTGAGGTCAACTCTAGCAATGTTATTATGTATCCTCAATTGAGGTCAACCACTTCTAATAATGTTACAATGCACCCGCAATGTTAAACCTATGGACAATTTTAACACAGGATTTCGCCATAGTGGTCCACGCATATTAACCTAAGTGCGTAATGCTATTTGTATGATTGACCAATAGAGGTCCATATTACAACTCATTCCACGTCCTTTTCAACTTCCCTAAACTCCATACATGGGCAACACACGTAGAGACATTACTATATTCATATGGGTTTGGTTTCGTATGGATTGAGCAAAGTGTTGGAGATATTAATTTGTTCACAGAGATATTTGAACTGAGTTAAAGGTTGCATGATACAAAAATGATACAAATGATACATTGCATGATACAAAAAAGTGAAGGTATGGGTTCAACTCGAGGAAGCTACAAATGTTTGAAATCTTTGTGAAATCCTGAACAGTTTTTATCTATTGGACTTCCATTAAAATTTAGAAATGCTATTTTTAGATTTCCCTGTTCCAGTCATAACTTATCGATAGAGACAGGCCGACACCATGGAAACATCTGATAGAATCAGCCCATATTATGAAAACAATGGTTAAAACTTGTAGTCAATTAACAACATTTTAATTTTTGTATGTAACACATACAAGAATCTCAGAGAAATGTATTTAACAAATCATTCATAATTGTATTGTATTCCTATGTCCGCTGTTAACCAATGTACCCTGACTAGTCTAGCTACTTTTCTGAACTAGTCCTTCATAAGAAGAGAAAGTTTATGATGTGTACTATGATCTAATACATATATGTAGTTATATTACCGGTTGTTTGTGTGCGCTCTGTTCCAACGTTATATTATGCTGTTTTATATGTATTATGGGCCGGTGACCTGACATGCTTAACAAATATGTTGTATTGTATGAATGATATGATGGTTTCATATTTTGCGGAATAGGTTGATAGTGTAAATTGAAACACACCTGAAATATCACAAAAGACGTTTTGATAGATAAACTGATTTATCTGCTACATGTATGTAAATGTTTGGAATGACCAGGCTGTCAGGTTGCTGTATGATGTAACAATTACCAATTGATGTTTTACTTAGGAAATAATAATCATAATGCGACCATCCTTTGATTTTGGAAAGGGTCAAAGATCCGTCCAAGATTAAAAACGAACCACAACGGACAAATCGCCAGAACATACATAACCGCGTCCTACTCATTAGCATAGCACATCATATAAAATTAAGACTGTTTTATGTTGACACTTACCTAGTGTGAATTATTGTTAATATTTTAGTATCTACTGAAAATTTCATGAAAAAGTTTGACAAATGTTTAGGTTATGGCGATTTGATTTTGTGCATGATATATAATGGCAGTCGGATAGGTGCCTGGGATTAGGCCTAAAAGTTCGTCAAGCTGCCAATGTGCTTGCAAATTACGTAATGCTCACATCTTTGCCAGCGACAGTATTGGTCTATGATCCATTCGTATCGGCACGTATTATGGTTTGGGTGACATATTGCGATACGTTAACATCTGAGTGCACCAACCCTCTCAGTCTAAACTGTTCATGCACGGCCTCATAAGTTTTGTTTTCATTTTGATTTTGCAAGTCAATACGAGTCCAAATTGTCAATGATACACCATTGTACACAGTGTCAATGCTTTTTGTCAATAGTAGTGTGCATCCATAGTTTGGATCGATTGTTCAGACTATATTTTTAAATATGTCCTCATTGTCCATGATGCGCCAGTGTCCATAGTCTCCATGTTTTGCCAATAGGTATGTGCGTCCTAAGTTTGTATTGATAGTTCAGACTATTTGTGTAAACATGTCCTCATTATACATGAGGTTTCAATATTCACAGTCTCCATGATTTTGTCAAAAATTGTGTGCGTCCTTAGTTTATATGGATAGCCCATTCTATCTATGTAGAGATTTTGTTTTGCATAATATATCATTGTCCATAGTCTCTGTGTTTTGGGCAATAGTTACCATCGTCTTTAAGTTTCTATTGATTGTTCATTCTAATTGTGTAAATATATCATCGTTGTCCATGATGTACCATTGTCCCCTGTCACCTTCTTTTTTAAAATTACTATGTGCGTCTTTCGTTTTAAATATATAGCACAGATCATCAGTGTAAAAGCGTGCGTTAAATACTTAGGTCGAATTTAACAAACAAACTTTATATGTAATACATATTATAAAGCAAATAATACAACTGAAATGAAACAAATTCAATAATAATGGGAAAAAAGAAGAAATCAGATTGAGATTTTACAAATTATATAGTTTTAGATTTTGTAGAATAGGTTGGCGTCATGTAGAGAGTTCTCTCGATAGTGTCAATTTACTCACACTTATAATAGCACAATAGATGTTTTGATACGTGAGCTTTTTACGAACTCCGTCATGTGCTTCTGTCTAAACACATGCATGAACCGTATGGAACTACCTGGCTGCCACCCTGCTGTATGAAGTAACAATTAACAATTAACAACTGATGTATTACCAAGGAAAGGGATAATCATGATGCTGTCGTTGTTTGATTCAGGAAAGGGTTACGGATCAGTCTTGGATGAAAAAACAAACCACAATTACGTCTGAGTGCACTAGCTTCCGAGTCTGAACCGTTCATGCACATCATAGTAATGTTTGTCTTCATTTTCTGTTTGCAAGATAATGGGAGTCCCGATTGTCTATGAATCCTATTGTCGACAGTTTCTATGTTTTGGTCGATAGTTATGTGTGTCCTTAGTTTGAATTAATAGTACATATTATTTTTGTAAACGTGTACGTCCTCACTTGCATTGCGAAATTTAATTTTTCCTAGAATCAATCCTACACTACCTTCCTATTTTTCCTAGAACCAATCCTACACTACCTTCCTCGATACGTCACCGTTTGCTATACATTTCTCGTCAGAACGTGTATCCTTTCTCACTCCGGGATAGCTAGAAAAATGTCCTCTGTACGGGGTTCCATGCCACGAGTCATCGATATGACTCAAATAAAAGAATGGGTGTGCGCGTTAGTATAAATGCAGATAGCATATCTGCAGTGGCAGCAGTAGAGCAACGATCTGTGGACTCCTAAGGTAAGACACGATTTTTATTAGTATGGATAAAATTAGCTGCTATTATTTGAGATTGTATGCGTAAAATGTAAATTTAACGCTAAATAAGAAAATATAACTTACGATTCTGTCCAATTTATTTTGCTGTTCTCATCAAGATAATGTCCAATTTCTTTTGCTATTCTCATAGAGATAAAACCGAACGAAAAAAGTTGAGAATATACTCTTTCATTTCAGGATAATGGCTACTACCTTCATTTTAATCAAGGTGTCATGCTGAATACAATTTGAAATTATTTGCCGACTCAGTTGTTGCTTTTAAAAATGATTCATAGTGTTTGAAAAATATACAATTATACTGCAGTTCTTATAATGAAAATTTAGCTTTGAAATATTATAAAATTATTTACATCTATTTTAAGGGAATTTTCCAGCTTGATGACAAAATCAACATTTTCTCATTCCTTTACTTAGGATAAAGTCTTACCATCAAAAAATGTACGCTTACACAACACTATGTGGAATTAGCAAAATATCAATATGCATTGCATGTGTTTCTCATATGATGATATTACTCTGATAATGGCCTAGATGCTAAGTATTGCCCGTACAGTAGCCTTACTCAGAAACTATACAGACAGCATTCTCACACATATCATGTTTCATACAAAATAGATACTTGCAAATGCTTTTATGGTGAAATATGGAAATAAAGTAAAAGTTAGAACAGCTGATAAATACTTTACCGGTGCTGTCGAGTTCATGCACAGTGAAAAAATGTAAAAAGTTAAATAAGAGCTGAACCCAGCAACGTTGATTCATAGCTATGGTAAAGTTGTTATATTACGTTGTGGCAAGTTGATTTGGTGAATGTGTTGGAATGTTGCTACAATGTTATCGTTTAACGTCATGATATAATATTCCTACAACCTCCTGAAAGCGTTAAAAACTATTGAAAAGGGTAAAGAAACAAATTTACTTTGGAAACACATATTCCCCACAACTGGCAAAAGAGTAAAATCTGCAACTAAACATTACAAGTTCAGTTAGTTTTGTTGGATAATTGTTGTTCATCAGAAAGGCGCAACACAACTTTGGGTTTGGTTGGGCTAAGCCCATTGTAAGGTATTTTGCATGCAATTCACAACAACATGCCTGGTTAAGAGTATTTTCCAAGTGACTTTAGCCTTTGTTGGCCATTTGTATTTATTTATTTTGTTTTTCTGTGCGGTTGGGAGTGGCAATAAGAGTAATGTATCTTGCTTAAGGCACAAAACTGCATCCGGTGTAGCCTGGTCTGGGAATCGAAGCCGGTACTCCTAACTAGGAGTCTAGCACTGAAACCACTGAGCTCTTTTACGTTGTAGACTACAATTGTCTTCTACTAAATTCTTTTACTACGTCAATAAGACAATTATGTGTTAATCCATTTATTTTGCAAGCTTGTCTTCAATTAATAATTCGTTTTACTTATTTCGAGTATTACTTGTTATATTTCTTTCTTTATAATATTTCTTAGTTTAAAATGATACATTATTCAGTTTAACCCCAACGTGTTTGATTTTTCTAAGAACCAGGTGCGATACGGGAAAATTTTACTTCCCTCTGTGGATTTTTAAAATAATCTTATATGTGATAGTGGAATAGGTGAACTTCATTAAAATGTTTATTTATCTTCGCTATGCTCAGTAATATAAAATCAATGTTATTTCGAATTATGACTAGTCATCTTGACGGCGTAAAACACAATGCTGCCGATATCATATTTATCTCACATGCTTCTGTTAATAATAGACGCACGTCTTATATTTACAAGAAAGCAAAGACAACGTCCTTTTAGGAGGAAACACGACGTTAAAAAGTATTCTTTATAAATTCACGTTATCCTATACCCAAGACACATAAGCAATATAAAAACAAAAACCAGAAGAGCTCCATGAAACATCCTATTGAGAGCTTTAGACTGGGAAGTCTGTTAGTAAAAGTCTTTTACACGCCTTTTACTGTCTGGGGAAGCAGCAACCTACATTATTAAATGAACAGCAATATCTCTCTCTCTCTCTCTCTCTCTCTCTCTCTCTCTCTCTATATATATATATATATATATATATATATATATATATATATGTGTGTGTGTGTGTGTGTGTGTGTGTCAGTCTATATATATATATATATATGTGTGTGTCAGTATATATATATATATATATGTATATATATATATATATATCCATTGTATTGATATATTTTATTTTATTGTATGTAGCATTTTCTGTAACAAAACTAAATGCATATACGATACTTGCTGATGACCAATCTGCTAAATACAAACAGAGATTCATATTAAATTCCTCAAGCGTTATTTATTATCGTTTACTGCCATGCTTACACTATGATCAATACTGTTCAACATACGTGTGGTGGAGGTTAATTTCTCATCATGTGTTAAAAGTTTCAAACCCAAGTAAAATGTCAGCACTCCAGCTAAATACCAGAGGGGCAATAAATCATTTTACTATTCCCACAATTCATAAAGCAGCAGCTGCAGCAACATGATACTAACCCCTACCCAGTTAAAAACAAAAAAGAAAAGAAAAATATACCATCACCGACAATAGTGTAATTGAGTCTAAAGCTGAAATACAGTTTTGAAGCCTCGTCATGATGTTTACAGCTGACTTTAACTCTTCTAAAATTAATTTCTCAAATACACTTTTTTCCCCAATCTTGAAGAGTTGAAAGAGTTAAAGTTGTCTGAACTCGAAGACCTAAGATATATGCCACATAAGACCTGATAATTTGGTTCATTTGTATTATTTCTTCTTTATATCAGTCCTGTGCAATCACGCATACAAACTAAGTCTATCCTATTGTTTCGTTACTTGTTACCACCGAGTTAATTTCCTCAGTAGACAATTTTCTCGTGCATTAAAAAGTACCTGCTCTATAGCTTCAAAGTTTTCACTACATCAGCAGCTGTAGGCTCTCCAAACTCTTGAGAGAGAGAGAGAGAGAGAGAGAGAGAGAGAGAGAGAGAGAGAGAGAGAGAGAGAGTTATCTGAAAATCCCAATGATTATGAATAGTTGCTGTAACCATGTCGAATTTAACATGCCACTGTGAATCTTGATACCATATACAGTCTGCTCCAAGACATATAAACCAATGGAGACCATAACAATCGTTAACGTAAGTGTGTATATTCGGTATCAATCAAATGTCATTGTGGCGCTTGATACCACATAGCGTCTGTTCCAAGTAAGATACACCCCTGGGTACCACAACAATTTTCATATCATTCAATATTTATATGAAAGGAAAACAAAAATTAGACTCAGTAGTGAATTTGAGATCGATAGATATATAGTTAGTTAGAAAGATAACTACATGGAGAGACAGTTAGAAATATATATATATATATATATATATATATATATATATATATATATATATATAGATAGATAGATAGATAGATAGACAGATAGATAGATAGATAGAGAGATAGATACATAGATGGATGGATAGATAGATAGATACTTTTCACAGCATTCTATAATTTAAGTTGATTCAAATTCAAGTATTATTTCACATAAAACATGGTGCTTAATATCAAATATAATCGACTCTAGTACATGAAAACTTCCGCAGACCGTGGACATAAGTTGTTGTGTTATCCTAAAAGTTTTTAAAACAAACATCGGTATGAGGCTCTCTCTGTCTGTCTCTCTCTCTCTCTCAATATTAACTGGGTATGAGATAAAGAACAAAGAACAGACTAGCGGGGTATGTCAATATATATATATCTATATATATATATATATATATATATATATATATATATATATATATATGTGTGTGTGTGTGTGTGTGTGTGTGTGTGTGTGTGTGTGTGTGTGTGTGTTGTCCCGTTCCATAAATATAGCATGGAATTCACACTTTATTTTATCGTAAACCTTTCTCTTCGTTGTTTTACTTGTGTTTTTGTGTTGTCTTGTCGTAATTCTATGTATTGCTCCTGAGAGATATGACTGGGTGAAGTGACAAATATTCTATGCAGTCATTTTGATGGTAAATAGCATTGCTTTTCATATCAATAATACAATAATTTGCATGAAAAATTATTGAAATGCTATTATTTCTATCATAAATGTATACATGAGTAAAATTGTTAACTTGCATTGATAAGAAACCAATATGAAATCTAACACATTTATATAAGAAGATATAGAATATCATTACAGTAATTTAGGTAACTTATCTTTAATATCTGTCCATTTTTGTTCTTTTAGCTCCTTTTTCTTACTGTTTTGCAGTGTATGTAAATTATTTTTGTGTGTAAGAGCTACGAAAGCTAGTTCCATAACAGTACTTGATCTTTGAGGTAATACTTTATGTTTTCCAGTAAGGTATGCATGCATATTATTGATATGAATTGAATGTGTACTTTCCCTCATCAACAGGATTACAAATTACATATGTCGTGTCTGATATATATATATACATATATATATATATATATATATTGAGAGAGAGAGAGAGAAAAAAAAAATTAGAGTGAGAAATTTCTTATTAGCAACATTTTTCATGCTTGACCGGGTTAAACATCCTTCCGTCATCTTATATTAAAACCCTGTTGTACTTGATACAAAAAATAACATCAGCCATCAGATTAGTGATAATTGGGATTAATAAACCATATACCATACAAATATTTTATGTATTTGGGGAACATTCCTGTTAGTCTACATTGAAAATAATTTTGTATTTGTGCATGAAAGGTGTAAAGAAGAAAACGTGTCTGTTGTGTACAATGTTAACGTTTGTGAATTGGCCCTATAACACCGTTAAACTGAAGAAAGATATAGTGAAATGTGTTCTGGCAAGGACCTTTCACATTCGCAAATGAACGAACTTATGTTAACACGACTTTGTGCTCTTAACAAAAATGGTCATACTATCTGTGTTAGCTCTTGGGAACAGGACACCATTACAAACATTGGAATGTTACTTTAAAGGCTAACAATTCTCCATATTCTTTACTTCATAAACTTCAATGAAAAACAAATTGGCTTAATTCAAAATTTGCTGCTACTATAGTGTGCCAATTAATAAGCGTGTAATCCAACTTGATAAGAGATATCCATGCATAGTGGAGTGAAGGGTGGAAGGAGAGATGTGGCGATATGGTTCTGCCTCTATCTCGATCGGGACACAGTCTACACCTCGTACCACAGGGAAATTTTAGTACTACTGTTTACGAAAAAGTCACAAGAAGGGGTAAATGTGGATGTAGGTAGTAGAGCGGGATTGGATCAACAGTTTCAGGATAAAATATTTTATTCTCTCCGATCAGTAAGGTCTGTGCGGACTGTTCAGCTTTAATACCAAACGGTGACTGGAATGCCTGAGGTCCTTTTTGGCAGTACACTGATCAGTAACACGTTTCACTTGGTTCATTCGTCAGTCTTTTTTGCTTGTTTTTATTGCGACTTTACAGGACCTATCAAAGTATATCCAAGGTTTATACTCTGATAAACAGAAGGAAGACAGCGGACATGGACGCCTACAGTATTTAGAAGTAATGTATTACTGAAGAAAGATGGCGAACATTTGGTCGCCTTCTTTTATTACTACTCTACCCGTTTACTCACGTGAATAAGACCAGGTTTGTTGTTTGACTTATGCTTGGTCGGAGCAGACGTCTTTGGTTAGAGCGCCCAAACACACACTTGGTTCTTGTAAATATAAGCGGCCAGGTCTTCTGCCGAGAACTAATGGATTTCCTTTAACTGTGACGATATGATCCCATTATTTAACGGTTGTGTAATTATTTTACAATATATAGCAGTAGGTCTATCCAGGCTCTGCTATTATTTTAAAATTGTATTATGAGCATAATCGCCAAAATGGCGGTAAAGTGGCAAAAGGTAAAGGATGTTTCGGGTCCTATTCACTAAAACATATTTTAGATACAGGCATCAATCAGGATACCATTTACTCACATTTTCATCTACTCAGAATGCAACGATATGTCTGTCAGATGTGCAAATATGGCAATAATTAAAAATCGATACATTTTAGATCGCTATTAAAGAGTAGTTTAGGGCAAGAAGGAGATATATAATCCGACATTACTGTTTCGCACTGAGTATTTTGAAAACACAATTAAACTACCGATTATTATTTTAGCTTTTGAACAATACTCGAACAAACCTCATTAAAATATATATTCATGGATTAACAAGTCCTTTTAACGCATTGTAACGTTAAAATTTTACGTATATTCTGATAGATTTCTGTATTACGTAAGGCACATCTTTCAATTTTTAGGAACGATTTTAATGTCATAATCTTGGACATATTCAATGGTCATTCTCAAAATGACCTTTCTTACGGAAGAGAAATATATTTTGCATGGAATTGCTGCCAATTTGGAACTTTATTTGCGCTTACGTAATTTTGCATCGAACGACCAATTGTTTTAAACTACTTGGGATAAACATAATGCCAAAACAAGATCATTATAATTGTCTTAAGGTCTTTTTAATTTCAGTGTCTACACAGAAAGAGTTGCCACGAATATTTCAGATCTGTTCGACAAATGCTATTCACACAATGCAAATATATTAAACGTTCCATCATCGCATCCTATCATATAACAAATATGAAACATGTTCATTTCATCTTAAAATATGAAAAACATGGATTTTGTATCCCAGTTATCACTTTGACAACCATGCTTTTTACATCTTTCCACATGTGTATGAGATATATGCTTACATACGTAATGTCTAATATGTGTGAGATCTTTATTTCTTTTTTAAGTGAAGAGAACGTTTCAGAAGATATTCAGAAGTGTGTTTGGTGTATGTGTGCAAATTCACAAGACAGTATTTAAGTTTTAAGTATTTGATATGCTACTAAGGAGGCGGAGCATGATCGATAGGTCAAATGAATATTGAAGAGATGTGTCGAGAGTACATATCCTTGTGTCGCAAAACCAGAGGAGATATTTAAATTTCTTATTTCTACTACTTATAATTTAGTTCCAAGACGCTCATTCAAACAAGGAATTCCCTCATGAACAGAATGGATTTCTCATCGATATTCTTCATTTTGGTCCTATTTGTCAGTCTACATGACGGTATGTTTTTCCTTTAGCTTTATTTATTAATGTATTTATTGTATTGCAACTTCATTATTAGTTAGCAGGTGCTTGTTTCTTGGTTGGTTTGTTTTCCTTATCTCTTTTTCACAAGTTAACTTGTTAGTGAGCCAATTGACTAGTTAGTCTGTATTTTATTTACATACCCATATGCCTTGATACATACAATCGATTGAGGTTACATGATGTGAAACGAAGCACCTATTATATAATCATGAGCACTGAGTGATCTAATTTTAGCATATATACAGTCAAAACGAATTTTAACTCACGTGTACATAATCGGCCGAAATACCAGAGAGAGAGAGAGAGAGAAAGAGAGAGAGAGACAGAGGGAGAGAGAGATGTATGTTGTATGCAGCTTGGCAAAGTCTAACATTTTTCACTTCCAAACCTATCTTTAGAGTTTGTGTCTGGATGCCAAAGGTTGAAGCGCCAGATGTGATTTTTGCCAAAAGAATAAAGAAAAATGAAAACAGTTTGCATCAATTTAAGATTATATCCAAATTCAACAAATGCTTTGTATTTTGAAGGTGGCCATGCACAGAATGGTTGTCCCCCTGGCTTCGTAATGTATGGGTCTAAATGTTACCACGCCCTGAATCAAAAGGCTAGCTGGCCGGAAGCGAAAGTAAATAATTTTGCAGTTAATATCATCTTCTAGGTTTATTATTCTTCCTAATCAAAATGTAAAACAGAGAATGAATGAAAAAAACACTCCTATATCTTTCAATTGTTTACAGTTTAACATGATTCATTTTACTTTGAAAACGCATAAAATTCTCACAACTTATATAAAAGACACTCGACGGTGCAGATGTTGAGGTAGTATGGCATTTTGTGGTGAGAAATAGAACTAGAAAGGGTGAAAAAAGACCCACCGACATTGGACGGGCGCCCTCGTTACACTCTCATATGCAAGAGCTAAGGGAAAGAACCTGGAGCCTAAGAGGTACTGAGCTAGAAAGAAGTTTGCAGCTCATCCTAGCATATCAAAACTAGCTCGAGGATATACGGACATGGTACAGATCCTCTTGCACGTCCAACTTTTTTGGACTTTCCTGATAGTTTGTGGTAGATAAGAAAAGTCAGAAACTGAATTGGAAATACCCTTTCCCAGGAGCATTCGCTAACAGCCTGGTAACTGTGAGTGCGGGACTTATACAAACTGAATAGTAAAATATATTGTACGTGTGCTTTACGCACGCAGTATAAAAACAAATTCATAGATCAATTTAATTCTAGTTCCATCATTCTCAATTTATATGCCACGCACATAATTGTACATACAAATATTCGATCGAATCCCTGGACCACTTATAATGTTAGAGAAAGAAAAACATCAAGTCCCTGGACCATATACTAATTTATTTGATTGTAAAATAAAATAAAAATGTTTTCGATTCCCTGGACCACATATTAATCACTTGATTGTGCACTGAGTAAAGTTAAAAAGAATTAGAAGCAATCTACATAATATAAAGAATGGAACAAATCTATATTGTGACAAACTGAAACGTTTTAAGAGAAGTGATAGTGCTGACTCATGCGTTTAAAATAAAAGCAACAATCTGTTTAACTTATATTTGATTATATGACCTATATTTGATTTTCAATCATGAAATATGTGATCTGACTTTTGAGTGGATGACTTTAAACAATGAGGTAGATATCAATTATATAGAAATTGTTTTTTCCTCCGAGTACAAGCTTCGATCCGTTTATTTAAAAGACAGTTCTTCCCACCGTTTTTGGTAAGTGAACTTGGTTAAAAAAATTTGCAACTTAGATTAGCATATTAACATACAATATTTGATGTTGTACTTTGCATAGGCTGCGCAGTTTATCGAGTAAGCTAGTTCTGTGTCTGTCTTTGTTTTGTAGTATCCCTGAGCGTTAAAACCCCATTTATTGTCGTAGAATTATTTCAAAATAATGATTTAACTATTGTTAATTCGTAGTGTATGAAGACAGCGCCAAAATGAAGTTCATTGTGAGATCATTTTGTTTTAAATTTATTGTGCATGGGCAACTTCTTTGCTGAAATAAGATTACATTCATACAAAATTCACTTTTCTCCCTCGTGCTATAAATTAATATAATACTATATTTCATATTTGTTAGACTCAGGGAAAATGTTTGATGCAATACATTGATGGTATGACCGGTCACACAGAGTCATTTGTTGATTTTTGTTTTCGATCTGCTTGCCGTATATATTAATCTTTATGTGCTCCATTGAATGCACATTCATCAAATTATTAGGTGGTCCAGGCACTCTAGGTATTTTGTTTAATTTTGCACAAAAAAATTAGCATTGTGTCCATGGAGTCGATGGTATTTTTCCTAAAACAAAATATGAGTGGTTCAGACATTTTAGAATAGCTTAGTAATACAGAGAGTTCCAATTAGAATTTATTCATAAATATATTTATTGCTTGGACAAAGTCCATGCAAGAAAATGATTTTACTATATATTTTTGTAACAAGTCAAGCAGGATCTATTATTAAGCTACTTGCTCTAGAATTACATTTCGTTTTTAAGAAATACTGTGCAGTTATGGGAGGCGACCTTGCATCTGTCACGAATGCATATGACCAGGCCGTCATTAGTGGAATAATTGTCCAAAACAACGGTATACTAAAATATTTTCATTATATAGTATTTATAATAGATTCATGTAATACAAGTACTTGCTTCTATTTGTTCAATGTGATTATTTGTTTCCACAATTACAATGATTTGATTCCATTTTCTTTGCAACTTCATCTATATTAAAAATTCATTATCTCAAACAACGAGGTCTTATTGCTATAAAATGGATAAAATATCCATCTAAAGATAATTATCAAAGTTTAAAAGAAATATGTTTTAAATAAGGATTCAATGTTAATTCAAATAGCCAACTCCATCAAATGAGAATGAAACGGGAAAAACAGATCGAGTAGAGTTTGGTTTCATACTTCAGTTACATGCTGAAAAAGTAGAAATCATTACAGATTCCTACGTGCCACGAGGATTTATTTTTTTGTAAGAAAGAAAATCAGCAACGCAATAGACATGATAGAGTATTTGTGTAAAACCAAACTATTCTATAGAAATAAGCTTTATGCCAAATAGAAGTAAAATCCAGGTCGAGAATTCTATCGTAGCTTGTAAAGTAAGTAGAATACGTTCGCAATTTACGCAGCTATATAATCATTACTATGGACATTTTCTAGGTAACAGTCCCGACAACAGATACTGGATTGATGGATTTTATGATGTCGGTTGGCGATGGATGCGAACAAACGGGACTTCGGTCGCGTTTGCATACACTAACTGGTTTCCTGGACAGCCAAACAACGTGGGATGGGAAAGATGTGTGGCTGCTCTTTATGCCAATAATGGACAATGGCACGATTATTGGTGCGATTTTATGTTGAACTCTATTTGCGAATCAAGGTAAAGAAAGTTCATAGTTGTTCATTTATCTATCTCTAGATCGTAATCGAAAGCACGCGTAAGGTCATGTCTCATCATAACCATGTTGATGAAATTTATCAATATCAACTTAAAGGCCGAGTTTCTAAACCGGTCAATGCGGCTTTAAAGGATATTTAGCATTTGTTACTCGTAAACAATAATTGACCTATCGGCAAATTTTACTTACACAGTTAAGACACTCACCAATACTAGACCTTGTAAAGTTTGGCAATTATTGCTTATTTCGCAATCACAGACATATAGACGCTGGTCGGCATACTAATGTCTGATGTCCGACATCTGGATATATGTCAGTGTTACGACTCTATGGTCTAAGAAAAATGTAACAGAAAGAAAGTGAAACCAACAAATCAAGTAAAAATCAACAAGCAATTCATTACTAGATAATTAAAATGAAAAATCAAAAAGTCACTTACAGTAATGTGTTTTGAAATCCTAATAATCCAATAAGAATGATTGTTCTAATCACAAGTCCTAAATATAGAATGTTCCAAATTCACGGCTGTGTCCTTGAATGTTATGATGTGCTAATGGTCTCCAAAGTCCTGATGTACTAGTAATCTTGATGTGCTGATGTCAAAATGAAGTATTCCAAAATCTCTGAATAAGTTCACTTAAATTCCAAAATCATCAATTAAAAATCCAAAATCCAAAAGTTTATGAGCACTGTTATAATCCAATGAATATTTAAAATGATTCCTCTCTTAGAATTTGGAATGAATTTTCACAACTGTAATAGCTCTTTACAAGACTGATGGTAATGTCAAAACTGAATAAATGTCCACCAAACATGGCATATATAAAGATTGATCACATGACAGAATGTTCTAGAACATGAGTCATCTTAATGGAATTTTAACTGTAAACAAAATTCAACCTTGACCTTCAAATTGAGAAAACATATTGATCAAAACAACCTAATTCAAGGACACTAGTTAAACATGTTTCTCCTGATAACATTAAGATTTAAGCAAATATTAAAGTGAAGAAACATTTATAATTTCCTAAAATATTTATAATATTATATAAACATCATACATAACATCAGTATATATCATATACGATCTCAAATGGTCATGACTTTAACATTTTAAACCCTCTTTATTTTAATTTTTAGTATATGCTCTAAAATGTACTATTATTTATATAGAGATGATTATCAACATAAACAAACCCTAATTTGATATCGCTTGTTATGTTAATGAGTAGGGTGGTTAGCTCTTCTCTGGCCATAGGTCAATTGGTTGAATAGGTGAAGCTTCACTATCTAAATGTCAACCAAAGTGTGAATAACCTAAAGTCTATTAGTTGATCTCGCTGCAGATTGAGTCTGTATTTACCTGACGAATCGCCCGAGCAGAAATGGGAAGCTATGTCAATATCCAAGTTTTATCTGTATCATCACAAGTTATATTAATTTGCATTACATCCATAAAATTTAGGAAAATTGTATTAAAAATTTTGAAGTTATGACCAGTTGAATTTGCATGTTACATAATGGCAGTTTGAACTGCTTCAGTTATACAGACGAAAGCTTGCAGTCTGGCTTCAATTGTGTGACACTGACACATAACCAGCAATACTAGCATTAAGCAGCAGGTGTTAGTTGCAATCTGACAACGATTACATGGCAGGTGAGAGTTATCGGTGATCTATCATTTGGATACCTCAGAGATGTAAATATGCATACATGTAGTAATTAGATTCGATTAACCTAATTGAAACTGGTATCGTCAATAATGGAGTTAGACGGGTTTGAGAATTAAACATGTATCAAACCCCAAAACTAATTTTGAATACGATTCTCATACACCCAGAAAATACTAAGCTTGTTTGGATCGGTTCGTTTTATTGTTGTGCTTCATTAGATAATAGGTTTTAGAGTCTGACACAAATTGTCCGAATCGTCTGGAATATACACTGGATAAGTGAAGACATGTGCATTAGGCTTTGCTTTATCACCTCTCAAGATAATTAGTCACTGATCATTCACAGTTGCAGTGACACGCTAACCTTTGGTTTTCATTAGTTAATTTGCATCGTCATACGCGTTCATATACCGTATATGAGGCAACCTACTAACCAGTCTATCTGCTCCGGATCTTTTAGTTTAGTATTATCTGCGCCAAACTGCGAGACAAGCGAACAGGGTTCTATTCCCGACCGCGACAATTAGACTTTGTTTGCCCTGCAGTTACATTTGGTGACTCGTCTGACTCTCAGTAGATGCATGCCCGGCTGACAATGGGTTTCGATCGCCTTGAAAGGAGACTGGGTGACATTCGATGACGAACTGACGAATGTCAAGGATAGGGGAGGAGAGTAGCGTTCTAAGTATTTGAGGTCACTTACAAACCAGTCTTTCAGTCTAGTGGGATGTGCGCCAGACTGCACGACAGCTGATCCGTGTTAGATTCCCAACCACGGCAGTTAAACTTTGTTTTCCCTCTTGTTAAAGCACAATAAAGAAACCAGGTTATTTAAATTATATCTCGTCTGCCCGATGGTACTAGTATCACCTACTATATTCCCTTTTCCATTATAGTAATATACACTATTGCATTTTTTTATATATTTATACTCAAAGATTCACACAATCACAACGTTTCTTGATATCAATTTACGATGGTTTGTTAACGAGGGAATGCAGATGAATACAATTATGTAATAAATACACAGCGATACCAATGCCTTACAGCAGTAAATATGTGATTCTAACTGGGGTATTTAAAACTATTGTTAAAATAACAAAAATAGTAGTAGTAGTGGTAGTAGTATTAACAATATAATAATAATACGAAGAGAAGAGAAAGACATTTTTTTTTAAATTATTAAAGTACCTAAAATAAAATCTTTGTACTAATAACACTCATTGAACCAAAGTTTAACTTCTAGAATAAATTGTGACTGTACAAGAAATAGCAGCGGAATGGTTTCAAACTGTACAATGCCAAGGGTACATATGGTCTCGTGACATAACTTAACCGTATATAAAGCAGCTTTAAAACGGTTTTCATATTGTAAAAGAATAAAAAAACATAGTGAGACCAACGGCTATTGTCTGCGAAAAGGAAGAATAGTTACAGCACAATAAACGATATGGGCAATCACTTCCTTTTGAATCTAGATAGGAAACTTGGAAAATGAGACGGAAAATTAAAACAAAAATATTGATTCATTTTAAGACAGATTTATTCACACCTAAAGTGTCTGAACCTATAGCATACAATCTTAAACGCTAAAGTAACATAAGTATCAGTCATGTTAGATTATCAAGTACAAAATTGTTTTTAGCCCATCAATTGCATAGAACAATCTTGAACAGGCAATTCAAAACAGTAGTCATTTAAGATCTTTGAAAAAAAAATATCCTAACATAGTATTCACCACAATTGATGTTGAAAATCCAGTATTAGATATTGTTGACACCAAACCATTTAATATTGTGAATGTAACGAATGTTGATCTAGACCGTGTCCAACTTGCTGATATACCGTTTTGCTCATGTTGAGGTATAAAAACGAGTTGACACAGTTTTATGTACTGCCCAAAATATAACATTCAGAGAATGAATTACCAAACATATTCTTTTTCTATCTAATATGCTTGTCACTTTTGATCTTTTTCTTTGGGGTAATGGAACATTCCATGAAAATAGTATAATCTTTAAACATGTTTAGATATACATGAATGATATAGAAAGATTTCGTTAAAATTAAATTAATTGAAATCGTTGAAACTAATGTGTTATCTACAGTTGAATCGATGATATTGTGTTGCTCTCTATCTCTCTCTCTCTCATTTAGTTTACTGGTTCAGTTGAAATTAACCACGAATTGCTGTCATGTAAAATGATCTTTGGGCTTTATAGGGAGAGAGCTACCTAAGTTGTAAGAATCAAATCCCATTGTTTTCTTCTTTTTACAATATAATATCTTTAAAATCAACACTGCTTTTCTATTTCAGTGCTACACCCCGCCGACTGAAATAATGCGCTACCAACGTCGACGCCTTTAAACTCAAAGAAGATATTTTTCTTTACTACCAAAATTTCACTTGGAGATATTATACTTTAGGGAACGTCATGCTACATATATTCCACGTAGATTTCAATGACGTCTAACAAATACAGCCCAGCCTGAATTGTAGCACATCCAGGCATAGCTTGAAACCTTAATAACCCGGGATTTGTGATTGGAGGGCTTCATTCTTTTATGTGTGATAGAATTCAGAGAGCAACCACAATCAAACAACTTTATAAATCGTGGTATCATATTTTGCCTTTGGTCACGTCAATAGTGTATTAGAGTCGAGTGCTAAATCCTTGGCGATGATAGTTTTGAATATTTCACGGCAGCACTGGCGTCACATTTAAAATCGATGTAAAATATACTTTTCTTTTTTTCTACTTCTTTTATAATTTCCATAATAAATGACGACATTAAACTAAGAGATATAATTCTTTAGTTTACAAAACAAAGCATCTTAGATTTTGTATGGAACATTTCAAAGCTCATCTCCTTTAGCAAGAGGGAGTTTCAACAAATGTTTACTGTAAACGCCCGTCATTCTTTTATATTATCTAGCAGTTCATCAGTTAATTAGTAGCCAACGGACCGGCAATTTTCATCAACTAATTCCAGGTATCGTACTATGCGATTTTCATGTACAGTTGAAAACTGCAAAGATAAAAACGGAAGATTGCAGGGCGAAATGTATTAGTTTATACTGTGCTGGATTTCGTTTTAACCGGCTGGGTTGGACTGTATTTGGAAGGATACTATGTTACTCTTCAGCTAATGTATACATGCAACCTTCTTCATTTTCTGAAATAAATCATATATGCTGGATAAAAATTCTTTGTTTCATATTTATTGTTTTGCAATTAAACGGTTTGATTAAATAAATAAATATGAATCGATACATTTTGTCAAGAAAAAAACCCCGAACATTCAGCAAGTTTAACATATTGGTCACATACATTTTTTACGGTTTGCTCATTTGCAATATGCATATTCCTTGCTACGTATCTACTAACCTGTATGAAGAGTGAATTTAGTTGCTTCGCTAGAATTATATGCTCGTAAAATGTTTGTACTTTACGGTGGACTTTTTTGCCTAAATTCTAGTATCATATTTTGCAATAAGCACAGTGTGAACAAAACGATTTCCAACATTTTAGAATCTTATAGATTTTTAGTAACAAAGCATATCTGTAGAATGCACGCCTTGCTATATTATTTGGGTTTTTCATTGAAGTGTCCAACCATTGCAATTGTTTATCTATCTCTGACTACAGTCCTGATAAAATAAATGAAGATAGGTGAGTAACAAGACTTTGAGTTCTTATTACTAATTGTACTCGACATTTATATATAGGAGGTAGATGAAGATGGAAAGGTTCTAAATTTTAAGGTCCTCATTTTAAGTGACATCTAGAGAAACCCAGTTTGATATAAATAGTCAGTTACATTATACTATTTCCTGGTAAATATAGGGGAACGTCTCCTATTTATGTCACATGGGTCATATAAATGGATGGGAATTCACGTATAAGCCGCATTAATGTACTGCACATGTTAGCGCAGTTTAGTATTAATTACTGAAAACGGTGTTGACATTACGTAAGTATGTTAAATCATACATCCGTGTATTCGCTCCTTGCGGCATATAATAAATTAGAAGCAAAAGACTCTTGCAAATTTAAAACCCAAATCACATGTACACACTGATTAGTATACAGGTGGACAAATCAGACTGGGTGTAAGCGCTGGACTTCAATCAAAGGATTGTGAATATAACTATTAATTTGGTGATATAGCTACTTCGATAAACGTTTGAAAGCTATCTATGTATTCATATGGATATTTATCTTTTCTCAGATATTTAGACTGCATATTTGTAAACGGCTTCCAGTGCTTTTGTGAACTTACCATCACTTAAGTTTTTAGCCATCTGTTCTTTACATTGTCCCATTAATTTGAAGCTATCTACAAATTTGGTTTTCCTATAAGTTGTTATTTTTTTATTCCTTGTTTTGTTTTGTTTTTTCTTTTTAATGAACACTTCGACTATGAAATCATTCCTGAATAAAATATATCTGCCTCCGCTGTTCACTATGAGTTTTAGATCCTTTGCTGTATATCTGGATCAGTTTTAAGCAAAATCGTGATGAACTAATAGGTGTCATAACCAAATTAGTTGGTTATTTATAATTCAAATCATATCCGTTAGGTCCAGGACCTCTATACTTGTCATTTAAGTCCACGTGCCTATTGTGAGTGCACTTCTATCTAAATGTGTCATTAAACATTTCCTTCTTGGAAACATATGTCTTACTAGCTCACAATATGTGGTAGTAGGCTTGTCCTAGATCTGCCGCTGACGTAATGATATCATGACCATAATCACCAAATGGCGAAACAATAACAGACGCTGGAACACGTTTAATGTCACTAAAACATAATTTAGATACAGGCATCAATCGGATTACCATCTGCTCCCATCTTAATCATCTCACAAAATTGGGACTTGTCTGTTGGACAGGGAAATATAGCAATACTAATTGAATCGATACAGCGTTGATTGTTTAATGATAGCTTAGAGGAAGAAGAACATATATAAGCCGTCACTACTGTTTCGTATTTGTTTTGCAATTCGAAAGAAAGAAAATACAGACTATGTAGCCTTTGAACACTAACTGAACATACCTAATTGAATCATTTATTTATAGATGAAGAGGTCCTATTAAAACATCGAGACTACAAACATGTACCTACATTGTGATTGATATTTGTCTGTATCATGTACAAAATGATCTCTTCTGAGTGCATAAAAGTTGTCTCCCAGTTTGCCCCTTCCACTGAATTTACATACTTTTGTTTCTTACATCTCAACGTTTAAAGTACACTTGGGATAAACTACATAACTGCTATATGCGATGAAAAATGCAAAAGTAATTTTATTATAGTTGCCTTAGTTTATTTTAGCTTATTGTATACGCAGGCAGAGATGTCACACGTTTCGTGTATATTATGCATATGTCCGACACACGAAATCCATACAATGCAAGATACATGTACCATTCCAGTGAAGCTAAACATGCGTTTATTATATATATACACATTTCCAACAATGTTTAGTTCTCTCACTGAATGAAAAATTAGTTTGCGGACGGACAACGAAAGCTATCCGGAAGTTATAAATTCCTATACGGTTTCATGGTAGTTTCCGGTCATGTCTGGAAGTTATAGTTTCAGTTACAAACAGAAACCCAGTTTTGTCCAAGAGTCCAGTATAATCCGTTAAATGTTTTTGCGCGAAACGAGTTGTTTCAAGACAGACACACATGCCATCAGTTTATATTATGTGCAGTTTAATGAGAATTCTTGAAGCTTTATTGTACCATATTTCTTCTAGTTTCTGGGAAGGAATTTAAAAGAAACTTCGTAAATTCGTTCTTGTTTCTGTTTAATTTCTGGCACCTTCCGTAATATGAAAATGGTCTTAAACCACAAGAATCCTCTTTAGATTTCAAAGCCTTTTTGCAGTTTCCGTAGCACAAATACACCAGAAGCCACAATAATCCTCTCCAGTTTTCAAAGCTTTCTGGCAGGTTCCGTAGCAAGGAAACACAAGAAACCACAAGAGTTCATTCCAGTTTCTGATGCTTTCTCACAGTTTTCGCAACACTTAACAACAAGAAACTACAATATACCGCCCATCCAGTTTCGAAACTCTTCCTAGCAGTTTCCGTAACATGGAAATACCCAAAACAACAACAATCCATTCCAGCTTTGAATCCTTTATTGCGGTTTCCAAAACTCGAAACAGGAGAAAGCAAAATAATCCATTGCAGTTTCCAATGCTTTCTAGAGGTTTCCTTAACAAGGAAAAAGAACAAATCACAACATACGGTTTCAGTTTTCAGGGATTTCTGACAGTCTCCTTAAAACGAAAACAACAGAAACCACAATAATCCTAACAGTTTCCAATGCCAGTACACAGTTTCTGAAGCAATCAAATGCCCGAAATCGCCGTCTTTTAATTATTTTCCTCTTTGTTTCTTTTAAAGGGAACAGTAGCATGCAGCATTTGCAGTATATTTTATCTTCAAGAACTTCTAATGACAAGACGCACAAAGAGATAACTGAAAATTTGATTTTATTTTAGAACAGTAGATATAGTTGTATTGCACAGAAACACTTGAAAGGCTTATTAAAAGATTCCGATTGTAGGATTTTTAATAAATTGACTTTTCTGAAACACACGAGCTTTGGTTTATTGAAACACTTGTAAAATTACTCTAGTCTCATACTATCGAGCTTTAAAATTTTTATATCAACATAAAACAAAATAAAAATGACCTTTTATCAAGACAAATATTGGCACAAAGCTATTATGTTATAGGCTCAATAGTTTCAGAGATGGGAAATATTACACATATAAAAATACAAATATTTCACAGCATAAAAGGAACATTCTTAGTATCAAGAGATAACAGTTTGGATGGAATAAAAGTGTATTCAAAGCTAGTTGTGATACAAATATAAGTATACAAAAGAATGCAAATGTTGATTTCAGAATTTCAAGTATAAAAAGATTTCCTGCAATGTTTTAGAAACGAGGAAGATTTATACAAGTCATCATTTTAGTCTACATAAAAATTATCGTGTATTATGTACATATATCCAATTGTCCATTCTGTTTATATCCGTCACCATTTGTTGTGCACGTATACGCATCTTTTTATGGGAAGAAATCATAAACGTGTATCAGCTGTGCAATGAATCCAGAAATATTAATCACTTATTAATGTACATCTACTTTCATCGTTTTATTAGCAGAAATCATGAACATGTTTGTACGGTCTAATGAATCCGGATATACGTCACTATTAAGCTCTTTAACAATAGTTTTTCACCTATGGAGACCTTCCAACCACAGTCCTTTCGACTGGAGACCTTCCAACCACAGTCATTTCGACTGGAGACCTTCCAACCACAGTCCTTTCGATTGGAGACCTTCCAACCACAGTCCTTTCGACTGGAGACCTTCCAACCAGTTCTTTTGACCTGTATTGATGTGTTTTACGTCTAAAGGAGCTTTCCTCAAAATCCTGAAAAAGTTTCTGTGCTGGAAAATTACTAGTTATGATCATGTTCTTGCATCTTTCATCCCCACACGGTTCGCAGGATCCATTTGTAGATGTGTGTGTGTGTGTGTGTGTGTGTGTGTGTGTGTGTGTGTGTGTGTGTGTGTGTGTGTGTGTGCATGTGTGTGTGTGCATGTGTGTGTGTAGGTAGATACCGAAATCAGAGAACCAGTATTGGTTTGCACACCAACGCAACGAAGACCACCGTTTATGTGTGGACCAAAATCTAGTCCCTACTTTTATATTATTTTGCATTCCAGGTGATAAAATACATGTTACTATGTATTTTCACGATGGTCTTCATTTCACGGAGTGTTACCTAATTTTGTGTGAGTTACCACATGAGCAGCAGTAAGCTTTAACACACTCTTCACCGATTGCCCAATCAAAAGCCTTCATTATATACTGGTACTAATACGCATTTACAGCGAAACTTATACGGTGGAAAGTGGCATGAATAGTTGGGAACCAGACTAAATGCAGTTGGAAACTCTCGTCTGAGTTCGTAGAACAATTTTTATTTTGAGCGCAAGACGGGGGGAGGCAAGATTGTTGGGAACAGGCTGATTCGGATCCTGGCTGCTTCGGACCAAAGCTGATTCGGTCAAAATCACGGGGCTGATTCGGGCCAAATTCCAGGCTGATTCGGACCATGCGAAATATTATTAAGTTTCGTCTTGGATTTCGTTGTGATATTTACATTTGTTTAAAATATGATATTTTTCATTATTTCCCAGGTATGTTCAGCAGTTTAAATCTGCATTTAATGAAACAAAACCCCGATTTTACGCGAGATAATGGTGTTCTTATAATGATGTAAGTATGTTATCTTGCATCGGCAATTTATTTAGTAAAATATTTTCAAAGCAGCTCATTCGCCTTTGTGCAATTTTTGTGTGTGTGAGCAAAATTCTCGCTTATTTATATTATACTAAACATTTACAAAGGAGTTCTGTCAAATTTATGACTTAATTCAATACAAGACCATACATCAGTATTATACTATATTCTGCTAATCTTATGGACCTCGTAATAATTAAAATAAAGAAAATGACACATTATATAAAATAAAGAAAATGATCAATGGAGGTGTTATCTCTGTTGAAATATAAAATATATTTTACAAATCTTTGTTTTGAGCACAGAATATTATTTGTTTTCTGTGAATTCGTAAATAATGACCTAATTTTTATGCTAATTATTAAAAGAAACAAATCTTGAAAACCTGATTTATTTTAGTACTTTTTACTGTTTTCGCAAACATAACAAGAGAATCTAATAGAAATTTACCCATGGTTTTTAATGATTTGTGATGCAAATCGTGCTTTCTTCGCATTATATTAACTCCATAACATGTTGTGTACAGAGTCATTGATGAGTAACACAATGATATAGCGTACTTTACTGTTATCGTTCAATTTTATCTTTTGAGTAAAATCTCGAACCAGTAAAGCAACTTATTTTCATTTTAACCTTTGAAACATTTGAAAATATTTCATTCAAAGCACATACTCAATCCATTAAATATTGATTTCTGAATATATATTTTATTATCTTAAACATATATAATATAATAAAACACTTCCATATAGCCAAAGATCACAAAGTTATTTTAAGTCAGCATTATATTTTTTATTCTAGAATGGTATTAAATTCAGTAAATTGACAAATGACATCAATAGTGCTTTAATTATAGCTGCGTTGATCAAACGGGTTTCGACAATTCACTTTCAATAATAATGTGCATACAATTAAATAATACATTATAAATTCAGCTAATGAAAATAACTTACGGTGCTCATTGTTTTAGTATAAAAGTTTAATTTAGTATAAAGATAAATTTTACATAAATTTACTTTTAAAAAAAGGCATTAACATACCCAGACCAGAATGTAGAGAAGAAAAAAATCTAACCAAAACATAAGCATACTGAGACAAATAGATATAGACGAAAACAAATTAAATACATGGACACTGTTTTCATGATTGTTTTTCGGTGCTATTCATTTTATTACTAGTCAATACAATAAAGTAAACTATTTACATTTTGAACATTTTTTTTCATTATTCATAACAACGCCATTATCTCGCGTAAAATCGTTTTTTTTCTTCTTCACTAAATGTAGATTTGAACTGCTGAACGTACCTGGGAAAAAATGACAAATATCATATTTTAAACAAATGTAAATATCACTTTTAAATCCAAGACGAAACTTAATAATATCTCACGTGATCCAAATCAGCCTGGCATTTGGTCTGAATCAGCCCGTAATTTGAGCCGAATCAGGCAGTGATCTGGGCCGAATCACCTTTGGTCCGAATCAGCCAGCATACAGATGGCTTAGGTAAGCTACCTTTCATTTCAGTTCCTAGCTGTAGCATGCTTTAGGTAAATCCATTTAGTAGACGAATGTATACCTACCATGTTAAACACACGAGCAGAGCAGTAATAGTGTACTGTATTGAATTCTAACCGTATGCCACTGTGATGGTTACACCCGGGGTATTAGCACAGGCACTTGTTTCTATCAGTAAAATGGAAGGGAAATATATTAACACCCACTCCTTTTTTCAGTCAACATTGCTCTGGAGACAGGGAGTGGGTGTTATCAATATTTGTCACAGTACGTTTACTGATAAAAACGAGTGTCGGTGGTATTAGTGGCCGAGATCTTTTCAACAAATTTACCTTGTAAATATCCTAAGTTATGGTATCGGTTTTAGAGCTTACGAAAAGAAATTGCAGAATAATTTGTTAATAACGTCATAAAATGTCCTTTTACTTAAACCAAGTTTAAAATTTCAACTTACTCCATATTCTGACATAAATAAAAGTCAGCTCATATCGATTGGTAGAAGACACCGGACGATTCATTATTAGAGAATGCAAATTTTGTAGACTGGAAGTATGGACTGAACTTCGTTTTCGTTTAACTGAATGCCTTCGCCTCAAGAAATAAAGACTGTGTCTGTATAACAGATTTAAAATGTATATTCAAGTAGCTGTTTTTATAAGTTAAATTATTTAGAAAAACAATTTAAAAAATAAAAAAACACTTATCTTTATACTAGACTGTCTGGCTTCTGTTGCATCTGCTATTGGAGATTTGGCGTATATGAGATGTTTTGTGTTAGTGAAACAGCAGCACACTAATGACTTTTGTTATGCATTATGTTTATATAATATTATAAATATTTTAGGAAATTATTAATGTTTCTGACTTAATATTTGCTCATACCTTAATGTTATCTATAAGGTTTACATGTTTAGCTATTGTCCTTGCATTAGATTGTTTACTTAGTATTTGAGTTCAAGGACGGTTTTGGTGAACAAGTTGTTTATTTAATTTGAGGTAAGGGTTGATTTTTTTTACAGATAAAACTAGAATTTCCTTTCGAGTTACGTGTTAAAAGCCACATACACCATACAAGTTTCTAGAACATTCTGTCATGTGACCTATCTTTATATATACAATGTTAGGTGGACAGTTTTCAGTTTCCACCTTACCATCCGTCTTTAAAGAGCAATTACAGTTGTGAAAAATCATTCAAAATTCAGAGAGAGTAATTATATAAAATATTCATTGGATTATAAAAGTGCTCATAGGCTTTTGGATCTTGGATTTTCAATTGATGATTTTGGGATTTATGTGAACTTATTCAAAGCTATTATGGAGTACTTCATTTTGGCATATCAGCACATTAAAGACTATTGGCACACAAGGACAGTGTAACAGGATGAAGCCGGGTTGGGATTGACTTAGTGAAGACACCGAAAGCAATTGCGTTAATGAGATGTTCATTTATAAATGCAATTTAACGATGAATGATTCTGACACCATTGTAACAAAAAGATATAGGGAAAATGATATAGTTCCCAACATGGAACCAATCAACAGCAAGTAACTTTAACGAGAAAATCAAATATAGATCAACAAATAGAACTTGTAAACAAACATGAACACTGTTCTATCGCTAATCAACGAATGAAAGTATATGATTGACACCCTAATACAAACAAGGTCTTGTTTAGCACCAAGGGTGACCAAAGTATGTGATTTATATACAACTACGAATAATGTATCATTAATATAATTTATCCACAAGTAGGACGCATGTATTATGAATTTATCAATATATCACTCATTTAGCGATATTTGAAATATTAATTCATGAAGTTATCACTCATTTGGCGATATTGAAATATACGCACGAATGCACGAATTTATGAATCTATGAATTTATCACTCATTTAGCGATATTTGAATTATGCATTTACGAATGTATCACTCATATAGCGATATTGACATAATTACAAAATATAACATATATATTGTGGCCTCCAGTTGACGACCAAGATGTATTTCCGTTTCCACCGCTCTAGTCAATGGTCAAGGAGCCACCACGCATGGTCCGCCCCTCCCAGTCTGTTGAAGGATCCCTCGAGAGCCTTCTCATTCAACACAAACCTGATGGTCGCGAAGCCTTGGTCCCTCACATCGAGAACACCAGTACTCTCTTCCGAGCCAACGTCACCAGACACAGCGTACACGTCACAAATAACTCCACAGAGTTCTGCGACTCCACATCACCAAACCATACACAAAAGCAGCTAAAAGTATAACAACTGAACCGTGTAGTACATATGGCACGGTTAAGTACTTTTGCATCGATATATGTTCCGCATGCGCGCACATAAATTCGTTTCGTTACACGTTACATTATTTCGTCATTCAATGCATGCAGTGTATAATTAAATTAAATCTGTCTGTTCAGTTATAATAAATGGCTAACTTAAACCGGACTATAGTATTTCTAATAGCATAGCGTTAAATGACCTAGGTATTGACTCTCTGTAGAATTTAGAATAAATTCTAAAACATCTAATATATGAAGCAATTCTGTCATATAAAACGAATAGTAATAAAGAATGCAATCTTCAATTTTACATACCTCTACAGCTGAAGCTTGCTCCCGTAAACTGGTAAGCTTCCTGACAAGACTCATCGTATTGTAATTTGTACATAGAGAATTTGCTCTATAAGTACCCTAGCTGTGATGAATATGCGCAGCTAGAGAACTCGAGGTACTTGGGTTTTCACTGCAAGCAATTTGCACATGCAGCATGGGTTGAGTCGCGCTCAGTATTTCGAAACAACTAGAGCCGAAAAAATAAACCACCTTTGAGTAACGCTGTACGCGGCAACGAAACCCGAGTACATTTTCGTTCACGTATATACATTGATATACAGTATACACAATTCCATGACAGACAGTAAATACTATTGGCACATCAGCACATTCAAGGATACTAAAATTCATTCGGAACATTATATATTTAGGACTTGTTACATTTTTCTCAGACCATAGAGTCGTAACACTTTGTTCAAAGGCAAATTCCTGTAGATATAGTCCTATGCAAACACATTGTCCCATTCATCAGGATATGATCCAGATGCATAGACTTTGTTTCCAGCTAGTTAATGCACATACTGCTTTAGTTAATATATTAATTGTTTCTTCTAAGTGTTGTTCATACCTGGATTATAGAGCTGAAATAGATAATTAAACACTTGAATCAGAAAACTTTCATGGGAATATTCAAATATAAAATTTGTTTAACTAGTGAGTTTTCTTGGCATTTTGTAAAACCAACAAACAAGGCGAAATGTAAGCTTGGGCAATCTGGTCATATTGCGACCACTGAGGCCATTGACATGAGAACGACAACTATGGTAGTGAAGCTGACTAATGCATTGCTGAGTAAGATATGTGGAGCAATCAATCGGGTTTATACTAACAAGTTTCATTATTCTAAAAGCATATCATCTGCGTTCTTCTTACCGAAACGTGACTTTATTAAGACTATATATACAGGGGGTTATTCCGACCTCTGATATGTATAACTTCGACCACCATGGGGAAATACCGACCACTGTGTTTGTAACTCCGACTGTTCAGACGCGTGTGATATAGTTTACATCTCGCAAGGACAACAATGTAGGATCCGGAAAGCAAGTTCAAACAAAGATGATTCTGGACACGTTTCATAGTGTTATAAAGAAGCTTTTAACGGCAGTCATATTGGAATATCAATGTCTGTTTAGTCCCCTACTGTCTGCTGGTGTTGATCTAATAAGTAATTATAACTGATTTGTGTTTTTGATGTACTCTGGACAAACCAACAAGCACAACTCTATCAGCCTGTCTCTCTTTCCAAATGTGTGTATATGTACGTAAAGCAGTAGGGACACAGGAGAGAGTGAGGATTTGGATATTTAGATTGGTGACTACAGATACAAGACATACATTTTCTCAGCACAGTTTCTCTTAGATATTGATCCGAAAATGTATGAGAACGTGTATTTAATTTATTAAGAATCACAATTTGACAACTTTTAAAACCACAAAAAATTGTTTGAAAACTGAATAATTTATTTGTAATTTTCTGTCTTCCTCCCCTCTCCTTTCTGAATCCTCTCATTCTTTTCCAAATCTTTCCTCTTCTTCTCTTCATTCGCTGCTGCTTTATTTGTCTTTAAAAGTTTGGCATTTCTTTTTTCTCTCATAATTTCATCGGATGTCAAAAGTCTGTGAAATGTTATAGCTTTAGACTTCAGTTTCTTCCCCTCTCAACTCACATAGTTCCGAAACTATTGTCCAGATCATTGTTCCATGTGGAATTCCATTTATTGTGTCCCTGGGGGGAATCATAACCTTCTTGTAGGATAAATCCACTCCCAATATCAGTTTCAGAAGAGTTGCTACTGGCCAGAGACATCAAAACAGATGTTGTCTCTAAATCCTCCGCTACCATGTTTGTTCCAATTGGACAGTACTTTTCTTTGAAAGGAACAATTTTAGGAGACGTGAATTAGAGATAAAATATATGATAAATGGTAAGCGTGAGGTTTGATAGAGAAAGAACTAAAGGAAACACCAGACTTTTATTTCAGAAGCTTCAAAATTAAATTATTTCAAGAAAGAACCCACGCAGCAATTCTTCAATTTCGTCTATATTGTTTTCCACACATGTGAAGCCAATATCGCATCTCGGACGAGGTACAGTCCTTTTTTTCCTTGATTTTACGGCACTTTTCGCTTTTAAATAAATATTTCCATGTACAAGATTGCGAGAGAAAAGTTGTGTAATTTTTGAAGCATAGTCTCTCTGAAATTAGGCAGCACGCCCTCTACTCACTTTATCTTTGTCGACACACACAACATTTTAATAAAAAGGATTGGCTTCTTCGTTTTTCAAATAATAGAGATTCCCAATCGCTAGTTGTCAGGGACCCCAATGGTGCATTCCAACCACTTATATGGATCGTACGTGCACAATATTCATCTGTAAAACACAAAAGTTTGTTTTTTCTTTATCGTTACTGATTTCAACGTTTTCATTTATTTTTCGTATGTTCAAGGGTTATTTTCTGGATAGATAGATAGATAAAGAGAAAGCGATATCGTTATCTAGATAATTGTGGAGAGAGTTAACTTCTTGTTTTTTGTTGTTTTTTTTAGTTTTTATACCTTTATTTTTTTATTTATTTATTTTTATTTCCATATTTATTCCTCGTTTTTCTTAAATCCTGTTGACACCAATCATAAGTCTACATTGTCTTTTAGCTTGTGTTCTAGGTCAGAATTGCCCTGTCATGTAAAATAACCTAAAGTAGATCCTACCACTATACAGAACATTGCATAATATTGCTATTTTGTTATAACACTCATGCAGGTTTTACTTTTTTAGCTAGGGAAAGCTTTATTTTAAAGCTATGATAATAAAGTTTTTATATTAATGAAAGCTATACAAAACTTTGGATGACTGATGCCTGATTAGGGTGCTGAATCAAAAACTTCATAAATGCCGCTTCTGAACTCGCGCGGAAGAGAGAGCGACGAGATGATTACGTCATTTTGTCACAAGATGTACTCGTTGCCTGGAAACATCTTTACTAATTTGCATATGTACGCGCAGAAATAAAAACAACAAACACAGCAAGTCATTTGCTAATCTCTATTGTGAACAGCAGGAAGCACATCTATGGTCAGAATTACCCTACTGGTCGGAATATGACCACGTTACCCTATACAGTGTTGAAGTTGTTTACAAGGAAACAACTTCAAACCTGCTATATCACTTGAAATTCGAACTGCCACTCACAGGGTAATTATAATGTAAAAATTCTGAATGGTCACATTGCTCATAACATTGCATGTTATTTAGACGCTCTTGAAAAATTAATGTACAATATTGCAGGTTGATAATAAGTATGACATATAAAAATGCCATTAAATATCAGTGATCTTATACAAATTCAGTACTGGTATTTTCTGCATAAAATTAACATTCATAAAATAAACAGCTATGATTTCGAAAACCAACTTACAAAGCCAACTCTTAAACATTATTTTTAAATCATATTCACTTCCTAGAGGATTTTCCACATTTAACTGAGTTACTGTTCTTCGTTACATATAATATGTCTTTAACACTAAATAAATAGAAAAAAAACATCAATATTCATTTCATCACTAGTTTCAATCCATCCCACCCATCCAAGCACCCCCCAATTTACACAAAGTGCCTAAAATGTCATTCCATTAGATTTTTATAACAGAGTTTAGTAATTTCTGTGTGGCTTGGCTGAAAAGGTGTGTGTGTGGGGGTGTGGGGTGTATTTAATAAATAAAAAGTAAACAAAGAAGAAAAGGATGGACTTGATAGCCCTATTAATATCAGATAATATTCAAATTCCATCCAAATATATTCAGTGAATATTCAAATAGGAAATTTTTGTATTCTTTTCAGCTCTAATTGATTATGACATAAACAAAATAAAAAGGTATCATTGTGGTACAACACCTTTTGCTCCTTATCTAATAATAGGGTTGGGGACAGCTAGTTTCCTTTTATCATCAATTATATTTTGAAACTATTGTAGATAGTCAAATCGCACATCTATCATCTGTTGGAGGGGGGAGGGCCAAGGTGGAGAGGGTCTTGTGGACCTGATGGCTTGCTTGTGCTTTCTGCTGTCTCAATGTGCCACATAAAACCTAAAAGTGAATGTCTTAAAATTATCAGTAACAACCACCATGGTGCTCTTAAATTAAAGCTCTCTACATATTTCATAACACATTTTATTGCGAGTAATTATAATCCCATAAGGCACGTTGCGGGAATATTATTGTACCATTTACATTTGTATGCGCAAGTTATGCACTTAGAATAGATTTTAACGAGTCTTTTATGATTATAATGCAAAATTGATGCAAGGGCACTGCTCAAATTGATCCCTGAGCATTCATTTGCAAAAATTGTAATGGGAGAGGTTCATGTCATATTGTCATTGGGCTTTCAAAAATAACTTTGTATGATTCTAGTTGGTCCTAAATGAAAATGGTGCTGATCTGTCATCCAATATAGCTACCATGGCAGCCATCTTGAAAATGTTGTTATTGTTATTCCTCTTGAAAGGAAAGAATTATCAACATGGGGTTATCACCAGAAAACTTATGATTATATGCAGTTCGTCCAGAATGAAAATGGTGCTGATTTAACATCCAATATGGGCATCATGGTGACCTAACTGAAAATCTTGTTACTGCTAGTCATGTGCAAAATAATGTGCACATGTACCTGATTATAAAAGTAGAAGTCATTTACAGATACATTTTTCCCAAGTCACCAAGAGCAGTTAATCCATGATATACATACATTATGTGTAATGGCAAGGATCTTTGGCAAGCTTATTTTAAAGTCTTCAAAATGTCATCAGTTCTATTCATAATGTGTATTATGGTATGGACTAACAGCAAATATGTGAAAACGTGCAGGGCCTCTTGTGTAAACACCATACATAATTGTGAGGACCTTAAATGCACACATCACTACATTTTGACATTATGTCAAGTTTTAAAAGGTCATCATCTCTATACACACTGTGCATTGTGGTGAGGACCACTGATAAATATATTTTAAAGTTTTCTTATGTGTATATGAAGATTGATTAGGATCATATGCATACATGTGTTGGGAAGAAAATTGTTGCTCAATGCAGAAAAACTACAGGCATTTTATGAATCAAAAATGTGTGAAATTGCACATAAAAACAAAAATGATATTAGTCTTTTCAATATATGTGGTCCTTATTACAATAAAGAGATGTATCGAGATGAGGACCACTGTCAAATTTGTGAACTTGGAAGTTTTGAATTTACATGCCTATCACTACAGTTAGATAAAGCATGGTCCTATGCATATCTTCTGTGTACAACATAATGAGGACCATGTATGTGTGCTCATGAGAACCAGTGTTGTCCAATGTAGAAAAAACTACAAGTGTATATTTATGTATGCCTTCTGTGAAGCACATTGAGGATTTATGGGACTAAACTTTGAGCACAATGCTCACACCATTTCCCAAGTCTTGCATCTATTAATCATTTATTAGATCTCATTATACAAGTCCAAATGCTGTTTATAGTTCTTTTAGGTTTAATGTGTAAAGATGAAGAAAATGGAGAAACAGAGCATGACATAATGCATCAACGCTAGAGGAAATGACATAATGAAGCAACAAAGGCTGCTTTTCCCTCAGAACCATCAATACTTTGGTAAGTAAAAATAATTATACGATGTAGAAATCTTTACAGGGAAAGATGAGATTCTTTTAATTTGTTTAAATTTATTTTAGCACCCCTCTCTGAAGTACAGGAGAGTTATAGTACTACCAATGGTGTCTGTATCCACTAATGAAACAGCATATCAGTATTCTTAATGCATCTCAAAGAATTTTAAGTTTGCATTCTTACTTCATCACACCACATCAGTGAACTGTGAAACTGGAGACCGCATCTAGTTTTTTGTCTTACTGTTAGTTATGTTGTACTTTCAAAGTCAGTTGCTTGAAATTTCTTTAGGATGACCTTAAATGTAACTATGATTAAAATTTTGGCATAGAGTCAAGTGTGAGGTCCTCATCTCGATACATCTCTTTATTGTTATAAGTGCTCTTGGCAGACTTATTATAAAGTCTCAAAATGGTTCTCATTGCTATACACACAGTGTATTATGGCGAGGACAACTGGCATACTTATTATAAAGCCAAAAAATGGTTCTCATTGCTATACAAACTGTGTGTATTATGGTGAAGACCACTGACAGACTTATTACAAAGCCATGAAATGGTTCTCATTTCTATACACACAGTGTGTATTATGGTGAGAACCATTGGCAGACTTATTACAAAGCCATGAAATGGTTCTCATTTCTATACACACAGTGTGTATTATGGTGAGGACCATTAGCAGACTTATTACAAAGCCATAAAATGGTTCCCATTTCTATACACACAGTGTGTATTATGGTGAGGACCATTGGCAGACTTATTACAAAGCCATGAAATGGTTCTCATTTCTATACACACAGTGTGTATTATGGTGAGGACCATTAGCAGACTTATTACAAAGCCATGAAATGGTTCTCATTTCTATACACACAGTGTGTATTATGATGAGGCAAATGAAAAACATGCAGAAATATAGAGGCCTACTGTTTGAATTCCTTACATCATTGTGATTACAAAAACAATTTTTTCCATTTTATTATAATTTCATGTTTGAATGGTCCTCACTTTCTATACACACTGTTCATTATGGAGAGGACCATTGCCACATGTATTTTAAAGTCTAATTATGTGCATATGCCGCATGATTAGGATTATATGCACATAGATACATTTTCATGAAGAACGATGTTGGACAATGCTGAAAAGACTACATGTATTTTTATATACTTGTGTATCAAAAACGTGTGTAATACTTTTGAAAACTTGATAAGCATTTAAAGTAAATGTAATTATATGAATTATTTGTGGATCTAAATATATTTGTATAATTAGCAGTATTATTCTGCACAAAAAATTGCAATAGTACTTAGCTAGTCAGACAATCTATTTGTGAATGTACTTAATTCTTTTATTTAAAGTAAAAGAGTTGTTTAACATTTGTGCAAGATATTGAGGACTGGAAGACTAGAGGAAATGACATACTGTTATCAAGGAAGTGACAAATACTACTTTTCCCTCAGAACCATCAATACTTTAGTAAGTAAAAATAATTATAAGGTGTATAATTCCTTACAGGGAAAGATGAGATTCTTTTTAATTTGTTTTTATTTATTTTAGCACCCCTCTCTGAAGCAAAGAGCTATTGTAATACCCACGGTGTCTGTATTTACTAATGAGAAAACCTCTCAGTATTCTTATTGCATCTCAAAGAATTTTAAGTCAGCATTCTTACCACATCAAACAACATCAGCATTATCAGTGAACTGTGTAACTGGAGACTATATCTAGTATTTTGCCTTGCCATTAGTGATGTAGTACTTTAAAAGTCATTTGGTTGAAATTTATTTTGGAATCAGTGGACATTGACATCACTCTCCCAAAGTTATGTGAGAACAAACATGTGCAAACTTAGCGGGCTTTCTGTGTGTATAGCATGTGTTTAACGTGAGGACCTTTAATGTAACTATCACTCCACTTTTGGCATAGTCAAGTTTAAGGTTCTCATGTCTTTACAGATTGTGTATTATGGTGAGGACCACTGGCACACTTATTATAAAGCCATAAAATGGTTCTCATTGCTATACACACCGTGTGTATTATGGTGAGAACAACTGACAAAATGCAAAAACATAGAGGTCACCTGTGTAAGTACCATACATTATTGTGAGGACCTTTTAATGTTGAGATCATTCCATTTTATTATAGTCTCATGTTTGAAAGGTCATCGTTTCTATGCACACTGTGCATTATAGAGAGGACGATTGCTAAATGTATTTTAAAGTCTAATTATGTGCATATGCAGCATGATTAGGATTAAATGTATATACACGCATTTTTATGAAGAACAGTGGTACCCAATGCTGAAAAGACTACGTGTATTTTTACATACTTGCGTATCAAAAACGTGTGTAATACTTTGAAAACTTGATAAGCATTTAAAGTAAATGCAATTATATGAATCATTTGCGGATCTACATATTTGTATAATTAGCAGTATTATTCTGCACAAGAAGTGTGCAATAGTACTTAGCTAGTCAGACAAATCCATTTGTGAATTTACTAAATTCTTCCATTTAAGGTAAAAGAGTTGCTTAAAATCTGGGCAAGATATTGAGGACTGGAAGACTAGAGGCAATGACATACTGTTGTCATGGACGTGACAAATGCTCCTTTTCCCTTAGAACCATCAATACTTTGATAAGTAAAAATAATTATAAGGTGTAGAATTCCTTACAGGGAAAGATGAGATTTTTTAAATTTGTTTAATTTATTTTTGGCACCCCTCTCTGAAGCAAAGAGCTATTGTACTACCCATGGTGTCTGTATTCACTAATGAGAAAGCCTCTCAGTATTCTTATTGCATCTCAAAGAGTTTTAAGTCAGCATTCTTACCACAGCACACAAAATTAGCATTATCAACTGGAGACTACATCTAGTTTCTTGCCCTGCCATTAGTGATGTGGTACTTTAAAATTCATTTGGTTGAAATTTATTTTGGAATCAGTGGACATTGACATCACTCTCAAAGTTATGTGAGAACAAACATGTGAAACTTAGTGGGCTTCCTGTGTGTATTCCATGTGTTTAATGTGAGGACCTTTAATGTAACTATCACTCCACTTTTGGCATAGTCAAGTTTAAGGTTCTCATTTATTTTACATGCTATGTGTATTATGGCGAGGACCATTGACAGACTTATTATAAAGCCATAAAATGGTTCTCATTGCTATACACATGGTATGTATTGTGGAGAGGACCACTGGCACACTTATTATAAAGCCATACAATAGTTCCCATTGCTATACACCAGAGGGTCTCGCATTGTTGCTTACAATTTACCTATCAGTCATACATGTACTATATAGTTTTATATAGTACATGTATCACTGATAGATACATTGGTCTTTAAGGGTTCATGGGACAATACGTGCCCCTGTGCTTGAATCACCTAAATTCATACGATAATAGGAGATATGGTCTGTGCTTACAAACTTACCAGAATATAAGGATGTAATCTTTGAATGTTTGTGCAGGTAATTTTATTTGACAGTCTTGCATTGATGTACAAAATACGCAAAATGGTAACTAGCATTTCGATGTACGAAGGGCCATCTCAAAACGGATACACGCTAATAACAACGTGATGCGACTAACATCAGCTGATCGGAGGATACGCGAAGTAGCAGCAAGCACTACCCCCGTCTTTAAGAACTGGTCCCCAATTGAGCGATTGCAAGAAAGAAAAGTTGTGAAAGACGGGTAAGTTAAATTCGAAATGTAAGTTACCCAAATTGTTGTGTTCATTTTGTAAACAATAGCCAGATCACAATCAATATCAATTCAATTCAGTTAAAAATACAATGATATTATATGTGACACAATGCTTTATGCATTAACATTATCAATAAAACACAAGATGTGAAAACTTTGGTAAGCATTCGGTGCCTCTTGTATGACATTAATACCCCCCGTCTCTCTCTCTCTCTCTCTCTCTCTCTCTCTCAAAGCAATTTTTTCTGATTCATCCAACATTGATTTCAAATAGTATCAGTTTATAAAACTTTGATTTTACTTTAAAATAAGTTTGGATGACACCAACCAACATCTTCATAACCAAAATATACCAAAGTCAGTTAAAGATGAGATAAGTTTCTTAAACGAAACGAAGCTTTATAATCACTTTCGTTAATATTAGTATATTTTTCTTCACTTCCTTGAAGAAATATACTCCAAATTTAACAAACTTCGGCATTTCTTGGCTACTATCGCATTTCAACCAACTGAAATGTATGTCAACAGAACTTGAAAACGCGTCCACTTGCTTGTGTCAGAATTTTATTCCATAATGAAAAAGACATCAGAGTAAATACAGTTTGACTAAAGCAATTAGACTTTAATTTGTGGAAAAGTGTCAATATGGGCTGCCAAGTGTGTGAAATATTCCTGACAATTTGGCCTCTAGTTCCCATGTCATTCGCCCGGGGATCATGCTAAACAACGCTGTTTATTGAAGCAGTACGACGTCGACCCAAACAACATAATTATCAGGGTAGACGTCGTTCATTGTATGACTAGCAGGTACGTGTATTCATGCATATGTATTGCAAATACAAAACTACAGGTCACCAAACTAGTTTAGAAAGATAAGTAGATCACTGCAACCAGTTTATTTTGTATGGGTGCTAACATAAATAATACATGAATGCATACATTACATTTTATGAAACAGCATCTTAAACTAAGGAATCTGAGCTAAATCCAGAATCAAACATAAAATGTGTTCTCTATGCTACATTTCGTTGACTGACTCCAGGCCAAAATACATCTCTGACCTCATCCATGTGTACACCCCAACAAGATACATACGCTCCTCTTCCGACACTCGAATTCTCATTATTCCCACTATCAAAACGAAGTCATATGGACAACATTCTTTTGCATACCAGGTCCCAGCAATGTGGAACGAATTGCCCATTGAACTTAGACATAAGGACACTGTAATCTCATTCAAGTGTGCTCTTAAAACTCACCTATTTTGACTGCAAGAATAGACTTAAAGACTTAATAATGTTTCCTTACCTGAATTATTTTCAGCATGTTTTTGTTTTCTAATTTCATGGTGTTTGTTTTTGTAATCATGTCTTTATATATGTTTTTATGTGTTATTTAATATTATAAAGCGCTTAGAGCTTCTAAAGATTAGGCACTGTACTGAGTCCTTATTATTATTATTATTATTATTAAACAGCTAATTTTCTTTTGTAAGTGTGACAGCCTTATACCTGTGTCACAATAAGAAACGTATCTATGGTACACATGTATATGTTAGAAATTCTAGGGTCAGTTATCAATGGAAAATCTATAAAATAAATAAAGAATGTGTTGGATATGATGGTTATGCCAAATGTATCCTATGAGGTAAATATGAAACTGTTGAGTGTCGATTGTGTGCACGTTCTTCTCTTGATGATGGTTTGGCAGTCATGTAAAATGTACTTGCAAATAGCTTCCTGTTACAATTCCTATTCCGACTTGTTTACCGGTTTTGTTTGTACCTTAAACTTGACTTCCTCAAGGCATGGTATCATCAATTCATCTATTCTTATGAACAAGTGTAAGTTGTTTAAAGTGTGGATTATTCTTCCCTACAGATATACTAATTGTCCTAATTAAGGGTAAATGCAAAGGCCACACATTTTATAGATTTTAAAAACCGGCAATGTATTGTCACATGTCATGGGGTTGAAATGTTCCAACTCGGCACAGACAATTCACTTCCCGTAGACCGTAATATTAATGATTGGTCAATTTCCTATTTTTTCATGGTAAGACCAGCAAATCATGCTTGCAACCTATGAATGTTCTATCCAAAAGAAAACGTTTAAAATGATCAAAGTAAAATGCTGTGTGGCTTGTTTTATTTTCAGTAAAAATCCCTTGTAGGTGCCAACAATAAAAGTCTGACCCTGTGAGGTCCTCATGTATGTCCAGTACCACCTCTGTGGTTATAGCAATAAAAGGAAGATGGTTTAATATTCAAGTTTATTATTGAGTACAATCTACCCTTACGTGGTCTTCTGAAGAAAAATTACATTCATTTTTTTTCTGGTAAATATGTTCACTCAATCACCAACATCATTCATCAAAATACAGTATTTAATAATCTGCCACACTTAAGCTGGTTCTGTGTGTTCATAAAATAATTAGTTTCTCTTGGCCAATTAGTTCACAAAGTTTATTGAAGTTAACAATGCAATTTTCCTGACAGTCATGTTTTCGTTGAGTATCAACAGAGCATCAGTGTCACTTGTTTTTGTTTTTTCCACAGGTTTCAATATGCATGGTATAATTATACTTGCCATAACACGACGTGTCACGTGAAAAACACGATTTTGGACTCCCAAACCCCCCGACACGATCGTGTTTCGAAAAACACGATTTTCAGCAATATTGCAACAACAACAACAAAAAAAGAAATTCCACCCAAAAAGAAAAAAAAAAAAACAAGAAAAAGAAAATATATATATTTCTTGATCACTATTATATATGCACATAATCTGTGGTATGTATAAGCAGTAAACAGTACTGCTCAAACTCATGTAAACCTATCCTCGAGGCAGGTTTATACACCTGTTTTAGAGGCAATTAAAAGGTAAGGTCAGAGATAAACAGCCACCTTTCAGAGATTTATTTAATTGGCTCACAATAGCTAAGGTGATGTGTCGTGTCAAATCCTTTTGAGCACTGGTGTGGGAGAGCCCATTAGGCTAATTTGCATAGGTACAGTACATTAAGTTGAACAACCCAATATAAAGTTAAATAGATCAAAGAGATGCGTGTTGAAGAGCAAACTGATTGCATTGAATGAAAATGTTGAAACCATCTTTATTAAAGTTTGTCATCAGCCGCACCGTTTCTTTGAGAATATTGACGCCATCTTTTTTAAATTTTGTGATCAGCGGCAACGTTTCTTTGAAGTCGGATTTTTACTCCATATACAAAATGGAAAAGTGTGCAAGTGTGATTCATTTTCGAAGGAATCATGTCGAAACGTAGTAGTGATTCAGGAAATATGGAGTCATCTCCAAAGCGAGCAAATCCCAGCAAAACAAAATTCTAGAACTCCTGGTTGTCGGAGTTTGACTTTGTGAAGCGCAGCATCAAGGGGGAACATTTTATTCTGTGCACATATGGAGTGTATGACATTCGTCGACATAGCAACACCACCCAGCAACGTGACAAGGCAAAAATGCAGAGCTCAATACCCAAATTAAAAAGCTTGTTTAAACAGTCGTTGACAGACAATGTAACTAGAGCTGAAGTACTTTTCTGCAATTTCGTTGCTGAGCACAATCTGTCGTTTTCAGTAGCAGATCATTTTATAGACCTATGCAAGGAAATCTTCGTTCAGGAAAACCAAGATTTGATATTCTGACTCAAGTGGCCATTGCATGTTAAACACTCCCTCACAGCAATGCCGATGCTGAAAGATCATTTTAAATGCTTAAAAAAATTCAACAAGATCTTCAGGGAAGGCTGAACAACACTACCATTCAATCTCTGATGAGTGCAAAGATGAACACAAATGACACTCGCATTACCTTCAAACCAACTTCTAAACTATTGAAAACAGCAACGACTGCATGTAATTAAAAGTGGATTTTAAAGACAGTAACTTGGTGTATTTTTTTATTTAATGTATGTGAGCTTGTGTACATATGTGTACAAATGTGTGGCGATATTATTTGACAGTGCTAAGTCTACCATTTTTTTTTTGTAAGTATATTAAATGCTTCAGAGAAAACAGATGGTATTTTCTTTTATTCAGATTTGAATTTCCAGTCATTTGCTATAGGCTGATTGAAAAGATAGCTTATTCTCATTTGGATGACGTTTTGGGGGGTCACGCACACTGCCCCCCTTCCCCCCTTGGGACCCCAAAACACACTTTCCGAGTCTCAAAAACCCCCCAACACTGTCTGGGAATATGACATGTATGTATAATATTAGGATTACTTGAAACAGTCATATTGGTAGAAACACTGGCCTGAACCACACCCAAATATTGATCCTGATGCAAGTGCATAAGAGATTGACTTTGATGGACACATTTAATGACATTAATCAAGAGTTTCATTTTGTGGTACATACTTATTAAAGCAAATCATTTGAAATGGGTCTGTCTATTCTTGAACAGAGTTTTCCTCTTGCTAACGTTTTTTTCTGCAGCCAATATTTCTATTTACACTCATTTTGTAAACTCCTACAGAAATTAATTACCTTTTGTTTCAGATAAAGAGGGAGAGGTAAGTGTATTATTACAGGACTCCTGCTAATTATATGGAACAACTGTGAACCAGTCTTGAAGTGGGGAAATATAAAATGAAAAATATAGATGCAGTGCTAAAAAACACAATATCCCGACACCCGCGGCCCCTCTAATTTCAGATTGGACCCCTGCTGTATTCTAAGTGAAATTCCCATGTGGCTTGTCAAAAGAAACTCTAATTTGATTGAGAAGACTTTGAATGTGTTGACGAAATGCAGAATTTTATTTTAAAGTTGTTGAAAGACTTGTACAATTAAACATTTATCCCCATGTAAGCTCCTTACCCTTATAAAGATCGTCTACGTAAGTACTTCTATCTATCGAAAGCTGTAAACTTTGTGTACAAAGTAAAGCATGTGACCTATGAATGAGGAACAGAATGCCTGGATTACCTATAAGTAGTGCTCTCTTGGCTTTAACATACATGTGATTCTACCAGCAGGAGGACAACAATACCATTTTTAAGGCCGTCTACCGCACATACCATTTTATAGTTGAAATCTACTGCTTTTGAAAATGAACAAATGCTTTTTTAAATTGAAAATAGAAGAAACAAAACCGGTTATTTGTACATGTTCTATCTACACATGACAGAAACCAGCCAGAACCAGTCTGTTGTGAACCATGAGAACTGTTCCAGCAGTTGTTGTAACTGGTGCAATGATGCGTGGCTGAGTAATGGGATTAAGGCTAACACATGTACACAACACGTTGTTAATTGAATAACGTATTGTTCTAATCTGGAGAGTATAGGCCAAATGTGGGATTTTTTTGAGATGTTAGTAATAAAAGGTGGTCCATGATGATGTTTCAATCTCTGATAAAAAATAAGCTGTCCTTTGGCGGACGTGAGATGAAAAGGAAAGACCAACCAAAAATGATTTTGGCAGAAACACTTGATTAAGTAATGTAACAATGGTTAAGCATATAAAGCGGCAACTATGAACAACATCAAAAGTGCAAAGAGAAACTGTATAAAGCAAGACACGCTTCAGATGCTATTGAACATCAACACTGGTGATTCAGTGATTAAGGAGGACATTGATAGAGCACTTGAACAATGGTTGACATAAAGACCTAGGGGAAAACATTGCTTTATGTGAACTATTTGAGAATAAATGCACAGATCAGTTTAATATGATTTTCTTTATTTCTGTTCATATTTATTAAAGTACAGCAGTTGCGACGTTGTGTGACAAATAATAGTAAAAAAAAAAGTAAGGCCCTTTTGGACACATGGAATTGGTGTCAGGGCTTGTGGAATTTGAGCCAGGGCTTGTGATTTTTAAAAGTCACTGGCCCTGGGCCTGTCTGAAAACAATTTCTTTGAGCAATGATATGGGTTTGGTGGTCCATAATTGGTTAATACATGTAATCCAAAGTAAAATTTTATTTAAAAAATCTTTGGAGAGCTTGTCCAATATGTAACTGAAATAAATAGAGACAAGATTCGATTGATGCAATTGTAATATTTGTACAGACTTGACATAGAAACACTAAATAATGAAAGTTTAGGTGCAGAATGGATAACATGTTTCATGCACATGTAGATACAAAAAAATCCAGTGGGTTTTTTCCACACATAAACCTGCATGAAAATGGATATATACTGAGAAATATAGGTGTGATCATGAACATTCAGAAATTTAAAGTTATTGAATTTTTAATATAGTGTTTCGATAGGTTTACTATGGGAGTTGAATTTGTACCACGAGTCCTATATGGGCACTATACCATACCAGGAGCATGTTGTTTCCATGGTTACCATGTGCATCCAAGGTATCATTTTGGTAGTTTTGAGTTATGAAAATCACAATGAAGTCTTTTTTCATCATTTGCATATTATTTTAGAGAAACAAATTCAGTACAAAGCACTGATGGAAACGGTAGTATGCAATGGACAGGGGCAGTGGAAAAAAAATAGTATGACCAGATGGCAGAATTTCATAGATTGGCTCCCACAAATTGGCTTATATGGCTAAATAACATTTAAAGTGTGCAACAATTTTAAAAGTAAGCCACAGATGTCACAATTGTTTATGTGTCAATACTGCTCATTTAACTTTAGAGACACATTCAATAAATGAAATATATAAAAATCAAGAACTGTGCAAAAAACTGCACATGCCACATTGCGTTGGTCTGTTAAAAAAGTGCTTATTTTTCTTTCATTTTTTGAGCCATAGCACACAGAAATTTGTATTTGTCATAAGTATTTTGCTCTTGATATTTCTTACTCAGTTTGTAAAGAAATGCCCTTTTCTCTGATATATTTTACTTGATTTGTGCATTTAAATCTCGGAGATATATATCTTGCTTGGTTTTCAGATGTTGCACCACAGAACAATCAGGCTGAAATCAGACAACCGATAGATTTATATAGCTTCACCAGAGATTCTCCAGGTCCATGGTTACAGTTGTGAACAGCACTATGAGATCTACCATGGAAGTTTCTCTTGAAGGTTATATTCTTTTGGTAAGCTACATTTTATCCCTCCATTGACTGATTCCACTTTATGTGTATTCTTTTCAGTTTTGTTTTCAACACTAGATTTACCTAACTGATACTCAATGCACATGCGTAACGTAGACTCTTCTCTGTCACTGGATATTTTCAGCTTGAAATCACTTGGTAAGAATGTGCTTCTATATGCCCAGTTGGAACCACCTATCCAGCATTCATTAGACTGTTTGTAACAGCTTTTTAGTTCTTCCTGACATCAAATTAATTAATTTGCTCTGTCTTTCGAATAAAACGTTTATGATTTTGACCAAGATAGATTGTATCAGTATGATTTTCTGGTACTGTTTTTTGCTACTCCGTCCCTCCTAAGGTCCAGGTCAGCCCATAAACTACTGGTGTCTGGATCAGTTGTAATATTGTGTATAAATAGATTCTGTGATATTTTTGAAATATATAATCCATTCCTTACACCAAGAATAGTCATCTCCTATATTTCTTTGTAAACTTATATTTGCTGAACAGTGACACAAATTGGCATCATCATCTGAAGTGTGCATTTCACCAAATGTGCACAGTTTGTTTTTTGTGATTACATTTATCACCTTTATCTCTGGAGTAGTATCTTTAACTTGAACGTAGGAGTGTAATGATATACCGATTTGCCAGAAAAATGCAATACAACAGTGGTTCTCAAACTTTTTTTTTTCTTTTTTTTTCTCGGACCTCTTGAAAATTGCTGAGCGTCATGGTGGACCACTTAATGATCTTTCCTAATGTTGATTGTACCATTAGTTGTTGTTTTGCAACCTTTCCGTGGGCCACCTAAATTTAGCTCGTGGACCACTCGTACTCAATTTGAGAACCTCTGCAATACAAAATGCCCAATATGGTATATCGTGATACAAAGATAGTAATTATAGGTTGTGCATTTGTATAGGAAAATATGAACGAGTTTTTCTGAGCTGTACTGTACGACTTTCATATTTTCCTATACAACTGTAGTAACCTTTTTATTATATACTCATTTTGCTTTTCTGCCAAAGGCTGAATAACAAAAAGAAGATACTACAAGAAACAATGTAAATGAATTTCTGCCAGAATCCAAAGTAAATACACAACCGTAGTTACATAAATGCACAGTAGCAGTATTCATGCGCACATGGCACTGCCCAGCGACCTTTGAACTTAGTAGCGTACCGCGCGCTCAGTCATTCATTTAAAAAAGAAATCTCATTTTGGTCTACTTAAAATTGAAATTTAGAGTCATAATGTGAATGACTGCGCCTTGGAACAACTTTCCCAGTTGGTTTGGAATGGAGGGATTTTGTTTTTCTGTCGATCCAACTAAATTCTGGAGTTTTCGTTGTGGTAGACTTGAGTTATTAGCAGGGCCGATTACGTACGATATACATGTAGACGGTGTCACTGGCCTTGACAGCAAGCTACACGTGTGTTTTGTTCTGCCATTGATAGTTTGGAATAATAAGGTGGAAAAAATATGAAATTCTCAAGTAGTTTTTGTCAGGGAATATCCAATTCATTTCGTTTTGGAGTGCAGTAAATTCTCCTTTGGAATGTGATTTCTCTTGGAAATGTAGTCTAAATTGCAGTGCAATTTCGCGCCGTGGATCAGAAAGTACATTTTGAAGAAATTCAAGATGCAGAAAGGTAAGTACATGTATTGCCATTCTTATTACCAGCTATAGATGACATATTTTTATGTACTGTCACCTGCATAATCTTTGTTGGAGGGACCCCAGCTACATGACCCATATGACTTGTATAATAAATCGAAAAAAACGTTCTCAAAAAATTAAAACCGGGTAAATTGCAAAGCGGCTGGGGTATGAGAGCCCATTTCGCCAGCGGAAAATAAGACTTCTTCATTATCTTGGCTTATTGGCTCAGAGGCACTTGCTTTTATACCAAAACCCGCCTTCATAAGTTGTATTTTTTTCTTCGAATTTAGAGCTTGGACCGACTTGTAAAATGGGCGGTCTCTAGGAGAGACTGAATATCCTTTGACCTTAAGATACCTTTCTACGCTATTTTTTATAGACTCTTTATAGACCCTAGAGAGCACGGTTCATAGCCTGACCCATAAGCTAAATAAGTTTTTAAATGATTAGAATGATATTTTCAATACTGCATGTCTCACGTTTGTTGTCATAAAAAACTATAAAACCACCACAGGACATTGCAAATATCACGTTCAGTCGCTTGCTTTTGTGACTCAGTGAACTCATCCACATCATCAGCTTTATCTCAACTTTAAAATAGCTCAAACAGTTTGTTTAGTTCATCCACAGACAAATCTAATAAAGCAAAAGCTCCGGTGTCTGCTACATGAGCATACATTGTTTGTTTACAATAAAAATAATTCCTAAACCACGATACTATTTTTAAACACGTGTCGTGCAGTATGAAGCCGTGCAGTCTGGAGAAATACTGCACGATTCTGACAATGCAAAGTTAATGGAGAAACAAATGAGTATATAATAATAAGAGTATACCTGTTTTTTCTTCATCTACACGAGAGCGTCCAGAACAGATTTTGAGTACACAACTGTCTTCTATTAGGCATAGTGTTATTACCAACATGGCGGTTACTACGTATGATCTCGGGAAGAAATCAAGAACAAAGAGTTCTATTTGGAAAACAATTTCACTACAAAGGGAGTTAGGCTCCAATATTATTGACAAGACTGTCATTTTCTGTAATATGTGTAAAACTGAAATCAAATACGTAGGTGATACAATGAACCAGGTAACGCATTTATGGCGTCACCATCCATCTGTACTGTCCATGAATAGTATATGGAATTGATACATCACCTGGCACAACAGATGTAGTTTCTAGTAAAAACTGAGAGTGTTTCTGGGATTTTATTTCTGCTGCCTGTTCAAGTAATCAGTCTTTCGGGTTGAAACCATCATAGATTTGGAATCACTGATATTACTAATTTATGTTATTATTCATTCTTCTAGTCAAAGGAAGACATTTGTCAATGTGATAATTTGAGATTGCATGTATTTTTGGCTTATTTTTGTCCCATGGCATGATTGTACTACAAGATCTGAATCTTGTAATCAGTTCAGTCTATAGACCAATATACCTTTCTAATCGGGCAAAATAATCCCGTTAGTCTTTTCTGAGTATTTTTGTTTCCTGCTGGTAGAATGGTAGAAGCATTCATTCATGTTGATATGTATTTACTATTTCCTAAATCAGTGATGTGCTTAATATATTTTTTGTTTTTGGTGAAATATAAAGCAAGGTGTTTATTTTCTTGTTCATTATTAATTACATGTAAGGAAATTGCTCATTATTTCACTATGTAATATGCAAAATTAATATTTGAAACATAAATGCTGTCAGTGACCAACACGTATTGATATGTATTGCAATACAAACATGCCATATTGCAATACATTTGTCCAGGCAATACTCACCCCTATGTGAATGCGTGCGTGCTGGATAGCTGGTTGAATGGGTGTCCTACCTACCCCGCTGTAAACTGCATTATTATATGTAGAATCACATTCCATATCAATTATACCAATATTATACAGACTTTAAATGGTTTTGTCCCATTTTTCTCTTGTTGTTCTTATGTAACAGACCTCAGGTGGTGTTGTCATTTTGGTTGATGCAGTGTCATGTTTTTCCTTTGTTGTGTGGGACATTAATAGGTTCCCTTACTCTTTCCCATAGTTTTATTATAATAAGTATCACTCAATTATTTATTTCTTCAATAGAATAAAACTCATGGTACATGTTTGGCTTTTGATACATTATCGTTACGATTGGGGGGCAATAAATCACAGGTGTTGATAGTTTGGATAATTTTGGAATGCCAACATATCTTGTTGTTTCATAGTTGTGTTGCTTGTCTTAGCCCCAGAAGAGTAATGACCCTTTATCATTATCCTCTGTCATCAGGCACACTGATTAGTTTGATATTATTTGATGGGAATAGGGATACTCTGAACATTTTTTGTGTGAGTCTGAAATATAAAGATTGGTCATTTTGAATTTTATAAGCTATTAAAACTTGTCTTATAGCCAGTTAGAGATGAAAACAGAAAGTGTTATGTGATTTTATACCCAGTGATGTAATAATTGCTGATGTCTGCGTGTGTGTTTTCTTTTGTGTAGCATGTATGCTTAGGAAAGATAACATGAAGATACATATGCAGAAAACAATTATTTTTAATAAAACGATTAAGCCATTAATATGTACAATACAATACAGCAATATGTACTATGGATGCAATTTATCTATATATAGTGGTATTACATCGAATGCCATTACACTTATATATTTGCATGAGAGAGACCAATTCTTTATTACAATCATGCTCCAACATGGATGAGTAAAATATATGTATTTTTAAAAACTTCAGATCTGGTTATAGGACTCAAGGTACGAATTATTGGAACAACAGTGAACCAGTCCAGCAATGAGTGAAGATAAAATAGAGTATATACAGGTTTTGGTGGTCCTTAATTGGTTAGTAATGCAAAGTAAAATGTTAGGAAAAAAATATTTTGGCTGCTTATCCTCTCTGTCAATGAAAAAAAAGATACAGGATTATATGGATGCAGTTTTAGTATTTGTACATACTTGACTTAGGAGCACTCAGTAATGAAAGTAGCACCTGATTTATTAGGTGGAGAATTGATAACACATGTTTCATACACATGGAAATAAAAAAAAAATGCTGCAGGCTGTATGGTTTTCTCCACATAAATGCTTACATCAAGGATGGGTCCATACTGAGAAATATAGGCTTGATTATAAACATTTAGAAATTTAAAGTTACTGAAGTTTTAATATTGTGGTGTTTCCATAGGTTTACTATGGGAGTTGAATTAGTACCATGAGTCCTACAGAGAGGTATCTACTACACGCTGAAATGGGAAATAACTCTTTCACATGGATATACAAATTCAGTACTGTTGGCTAATATCCACTGAGTTCATTACATCAAATCCTGTCCCAATATATGTATCATAGTCTCATAGGCATAAAGTAAACTTTTATGATAACACGATATAATAATACATGCGACAAAATAAGTTATTTAAATACAATATACCCTTGTGGATGATCTTGGTCACCTATTAGATGTTTCACATATACAGTGATCTCCCCAGAAATTTTCGATAGCATCGGGGTACGCGTGTTTGGGTCAGAAAATGTTTAACAAAGCGCGTGTTAACGTCATAAAAGTGACACAAATTAATATAAAGGAAATAAAAAGAAGTGCATATATTTACATAGTATTTTTTATTTACCTAGATTATAACATTAACAACAATGCATATCTCATTTATTTCTTAATTTAAATAAATGATATTTGTCTTTTCTTCATTTCGCCATATAAACTGACTGCAACATCACAATTAAAGTCTTTTAAGGGTTGTCTTTCAGTACTGATTGTCATCAGGTAGTTTAGTACCCTCTGTGACAACCTGTTCCTTAAAACACTCTCAATTCTATTCATTGAGGAGAATGACCTTTCACAATCTGAAAAAATGGAACATAAAATTTATTAATGGATGTACAAAAAAGAGACAAATATACCTGAATCCTAATTAAGTTAATTACCATGGAAAAATTCTTTAGGCACAATTTACATAGTGTAACAAGATAACCGGGTTGAATTTCGGATTTATAACAGAACACTGTTGATGGTGATAAAAATGCAATGTTTATTGATGAATGACTTGAATGGGAAGAAAGGTTATGATTAATACGTGCGTGTGTAGGGTCCAAATATTGGACTAATTAACATAATCCGCACGAACCTAATACGGTAACCCAAATATGAACACAAATAAATAAATACACAGCAATGATAAAGGCTAATGATTTATCTCACACGATGAAAGGAATGGTGTGTTTTGCTCAGATAGCAAAATGATGTATTTTTACTCATATAGCAAAAATGTATACTCTCAAATAATGAAACATGAGAAAGGAATGATGTGTTTTGCTCAGACAGCAAAAATGATGTGTTTTTACTCATATAGCAAAAATGTCTACCCTCGAATAATGAAACATGAGGCACTTTATTCAAATAATAAAATGTGGTGCAAACGAAATGGGATAGATATCATGCGATATATCTTACATTCCCAAACCACTGGGTGTCACAAAAACCCAAAATTAGCCCACGGCTAAAAGATTACACATATGGAGCGACTCACAAACACTCCGTCACTAGCATACTTGGCTGCTAGTCGAACTGGTCAATCAAGTGATCCACGCCCACCAATGGGTCAACAACGCCCGATCACCTGGTATTCAAGCAACCCACTGTTTATTCAGCTCCATGGCTGCTATGGCTAGCTTTAGTCAACTTCTATTGTCCCCTCTATAGCTGGGACCTCGTCGACTCTGATCTCTACAGCTCTACAACTCTACAACTCTTCAGCTCTACAGCTGAAGACGTGCAAGTCCTTAAGTAGACTGCTCACTGACAAGACGTTCCGTAATGTAAAGATTTAGTCTTACGGTGAGGCATTTATACACAGACGATGCATTCGGTTTTTCCCATCGAAAGCACTTTGCACGTGCGGCATGGGGTGAACCGAACCCACTGTTTCGAAATATTGTAAAATATACATAACTCACTCTTGGGCATCGTTGTTATACTGAAAAACGAAACCCGAGTACATGTATTTAATAAAAGGGATTTATACAATTCCGTGACACACAGCATACCTGCAAAATATATATATATGTAATTACATAGTCTTATTTTCAAGAATTTGATATAGACTGGGTGGAATAAAGTTTTGAGGTCATGACTTCACTGAATAATAAGTAAGAATGTGGATGAAATTATTTTAGTTATATTTATAAAGGAATACTTTTTATTTATATCTTTTCAAAAGAGGTAAAACTGGAAGGTACAAATTGTTCCGTTTATTACTTGGATAGACAGAAAAGAGAAATGAGAAATTAATAGGGCAGCACTCACTTAAGTTAGCAATATGGAATACTTACCATCCGATCCAGCAATTTCCACCCAAGGGAATAACGTCTTCCATTCATTATTAAATCCCATCCTTCGTTTCTTGATATCATTCTTTTGGGAAATCATGCTGGCACTATTTGTGATGCCAATTTCTGATTGTCGTAACCAGGCCAACATGGGGCTAGCCGGGCGCTGGGTAATTTTTCGTTTCTTGGGAGGTGGTGTGTTCATTTTTCCCAATAATTTTTAATTTAATCGGTGTAACTGCTTTGGCTGTTAATGAAAACGACTGACATATATATAACACACTACCAGTAGACTCCATTGTTGCTGGCCAATCACGTGACTAGGTGCAGACGAAACCCTCACCAAAGGTAGCGCATCCGGCGGTCACGCAAGCCATGGTACAATGAATAATGTTTAAGTGAGTGAGCAATTATCCTGGATTATCTTAATAAGATACCCCAGAAGAGGTAAGAACAGGTGTCATTTGAGTGGGGCTTTCAATTAGGTGACAGGATGTTTGTTTAACAGATTAATATAAGGGTAGTGGGAAACATCAAAGCGTAGCAGCACAAGAGCATAGCGTAGCGGCAGGTTCTAAAGCGTCGGGGGTTATCGGAGTTTGAAACGATAGCGTAGTGGGCCCGCTACGGTAAAAGGCCCTCGGGAGAACACTGATATATGTCATTGCAAATCATTTATATATATATATATATATATATAGTTCAAGAAAAGCATGCCCTAAACTAGAATAGAGAACACTGTAGGGCTGAAACAAGGTGCTCTTGTTGCCATAGACCACTTTGTATGATATAGAATATTTGGGATTAAGTAATTTTAGGTAATTTATTGTAGATATGACTTTTCTTACCCCTTTTCTTATTTATGTTATTCATTAATAGCTTCTATCTATTTGTACTTGTCTTTCCTTTTTTAAGTTATTCATACCTTTTTATAATGGTGTGTTCTTTTGTTGCATCTTGTTTTACATCTGAGCGACTTTTTATAAGTTCTAGAGCATGTACAGATCTTCTGTTCATCAGCTAGGGTATGAGTGACGATGCAACATGATATCCAGCTGGAGTACATGGTTTTACCTTGAATTCACAGGTTTGTTATTTAGAGTGCACTGCACTGTGCATTGTAGTGGGGGAGTTTCTTGCTTTGGTTACATGTCACAGCAATGATTGGCTAATAACTCTGTAATAAGCAAGAGTGCCATGCAGACCTACACTTTTATATAAAATGTTTGCATGGGTGTTTTTTGCTGAATGGAAATGTTTAAAAAAATTTCAGGAAGACTGAGGTATATACATCAAATAATTAATACATAGCATTTGATTCTTGCCAGAATTTTTTCAAAACAAATTGTTCAGTGCCTTGTGCCCATTTACTCTGTTCAGTTTACTAGTCAGTAAGTATGTACTTAACTGACACTTGATCATTTAGCCATTTTGCCAAAAGGAATGGCTCTTGTGTCTTCTCAGAATAAGTTTACTTATCATCTCCACTATTTCACTATTTCAGAATCAAAATTCATCTGTCAATATTTGCAATCAGAATAAGAGTTCATTTGCCAAGATTAGCAATTAGTTGATATTAATGGAATGATTTGTGTGAGAATGCACTATGTCAGATATTCTAGTCTTGGTCACAGTGATGTTTGTTTTTATGTGTTTTTGTAATGTCTGATAAAAAAGAAAACATCTTGTTGACCAAGACTAGGGAAATCTGTGATGTCATTTCATTAGTAAAAAAGATTCATTTGACTGAATCAGTCAGCTGTTTGAAATAGATGAAATTGTTAGAACTGATGGCTTATTTTGTTAAAATGGTGAATGACTCTCAAACTTAATGAATGAAGAGGTGAATTCCATACTGTACCAGGAGGACCTCTGACCATAAAACCAGTGTACTAGATGAAAAAATAATGTTTAAATGGAATGTGTGCACCATCACTATGAAGCTCTGCTACATAGATGCCTGAAATTTAGGCTCTCACTTTATTGTTTTATTATCTTGTCTAAATGTAATGGAGTGTAAGTTGATCCACTTTTCTATGAACTAATTTGTATTACATGGAAAATACAGGAAATAAAAATACTACATTGTACATATTTTATTTAATTTTCTCCCTTACACCATACATATTATTCAAGAAATAAAAATTCACATTTTCAATGCTTGTTGATTTTGTCATACCTAACTTAAGGTAATTATTTTAATTGCATGTGTATGACCAATACAAATTACATGCATCTATATAATTTGAATTATATACCCTTTTATTTCAGATGGAAATGTACACTGCTTCGCCTTACATTTTGGTGCTGGTAGGGGACATAGTAGTACAGGTGTCTCCACATTGTCCTTGGCTCGATGGAGTACTGTCTCCACATATTTGTCTAAAGTAAGGTAAGCAGACTTTCTCTTCTCAGATTTCTCTTCTTTGCTCATTTCATTTTTGCTCATTTATTATAAGCTGTATGTCCCTTTTGGAAACACAACATCCTCCTGTTAATATCACCCTTCAACTTGTTATAACTTATTTTGCCTTGGCATTTTTCTCTTGCAAATCATCCAAATGCACCCCAAATCCAAAAGAAGTACTGAAAAACTGTGATCTGCTATGTTTGATCATAGAGTGGCTTATTGTATTCACTACGCAAGGGAGGAAAGTTTATGTTACATAGAAGGGCGGGGGTGTTAGCTGACATACTTAAGATGTCCAAAGTCACCGAGGCAGATATGATAAAGAATTTTCTAGCATTTGTTGTTCTTATCCATTTTAAATGTTGAGTCACACAGATTTGGAAGACTTGTGGACACAGTCTCCCATGCTCTATGATCCTAGGTGCACCATTGATTGCAAAACCCTTTATATGATATAAATTGTTGAACCAATCTTTTAAAATATGCTTTAGTAAATTAGAAATAGTTGATTATTGGAAAATATAACTGGTTGATGGCATTACTAAGCTGAATGTATCATATTTACTTGTAGAGGTTTGCAGGAAAATCTTTTTACAAATAAGAGGGAAGATAAAAGGAAGAGAGATATGGAAACCCTTACCAGACATTGGGAGGAGAGTAAATCAGCAAAATGGTTGAGGATGGTAAGTATATGCACATCTCTCGAATATTCTAATTTGTTCATATAGATTCCACATAGAGTGAAAATGTCATCATTCATACAGTGCAATCACAATCCTATGTCATTGATGGTTAGATCACTTCAAGTTTTTCAGCATTAGCTTTAAATCCCACCCTTTTCACACAGTTTATCAGAGTGATTCAAACAAATCAGAACAACACAGACAGTAAAACCAGTTAAGGGTCTAGGTCAGTAGTTACTATGTTAGTGTCTTGATGTTCCATATAGTTTTCAAAAATCATTTCAAATAGCATAATCAGGCAAGATTTTAAAAATCCTTTGCAAATATGATAAAGTGCATCAAAAACACTGAAATATTGGCTATTTATCTTGGCTGGTTTTCCTGTCTGAGTGACTCTGATGTCTTCAAACACTTCAACCAATTTCTGTATTTGACTGTACATAAAGTCACTGCCAAAAAATCAGATGTATTCCACATGTTTGTGACATAGGATGTAAGATTAACAGTGATTCTCATCCTGAGGGTTCCTTCTCAAGAGAGTCTACCCTCTGATGAGAGGACACCTTTGCCAACACCAAAAATAGTATAGTTTACCATTTTGTGACCCTCAAGAGAGACCACACCAGATGAGCTTTTCAGTGCAGATGACTTGGCTGTATAATAGTGGGAGCACTGTATTATATACCTGTATTGATTTGATACATGCAAAATCAGGATATGTCTCGGGGGTGAGGGGTGGGGGGGGGGGGGAACATGTTTTGGTACATTTTAATCCCAACATGATTTTCTACAGCTTGCATCCATGGTAAAATCATGAGGGGTATAATGAGAGACATTGGTTCAAAAGTATTCTTTTAAAGAATATGATTCTACTGAGAATAATGAAGCTTGTACTTTTAGCAAGTTATTATGAACCAAAAAAAATGGGTAAAATTGGGCATTTGCTTTTTCAGGTTACAGCTGATCAGCAACAAAAGAAGTTGCATGGGAAGTAACTAGCAGTATTAGAACCTGTGTGAATGGATTATCTTATTTAAAATAGTTTCCAGTGTTAATGACAAACTGTAGGAGAAAGAATAAATGACAAAAGATCTCACAAAATTAATGGAAATAAGACAAATCAGGAACACAGTTTACCAACACAAGACACGCAGTTTACTAAAAAATGACATGGGGTGTAGGTTCCAATACTGTGCAACAGACGCCATTTTCTTGCAGTTAGAAAGGTTCAGAACACTTATCCAGAAAAAGCTTAAAATAGCCAAAAATTCCAGAAATATTTTATATTTGAATTGTGTTATTTCTCATTAAAAAGACTACAGATGCAGTAAAATAGATATACAATACAGGGTATCTCTTCATGAAGCCCTTCAGTATTATTAGACCTATTCATTAGGATATAATGATAAACTGTAGCACTGGTAAATTTGATGCATTGTGATACAAGAGTGCTATATTAATCTTTTACAATTTGTTTTGTAATAAATGAAGTGATATAATTTTAAAAGGATTAATCTGTTGACAGTTTGAAGGTACCTCTACTTAGTATACACCTGTCCCATTTAAAACAGAGTCATGGTCATGTGATGCCAATGTACATCACCAAATCATTACACTTCAACTCAGTATACACTTGCCACATTTAAAACAGGGTCATGATCATGTGATACTGATGTAAATTAAATCAATAAATAAACATATACTTAGTATACACCTGTCCCATTTAAACATAGTCATGTAATACTGATGTAAATCAAATCAATATACTCCTACTTAGTATACACCTGTCCCATTTAAAATAATGGCATTATCATGGATCCAATTTATCATTTTGATTTTAATTCTAATTCACTTAGAACCAATTATAATGCTGGTACCTAAATATCCTACTGCTTTTGCTTTGTACACTATTATGACACAGGCTTATTAAAACATACATCATAGTAAGTAGAGCTATTAGTAGAGTGTGACCCCATATTGCACTTAAGCTAGACCAGGGCCCTGAATTTTTTAAGGTGCATCCTGTGGATGCAAATTTTCCTTAGCAAGACTCTCAGATATCAAGAACCATTCCAGATGAGCATGAGGTATCAATATATTGAGATTAATCATATAACTATTGTTGTGTACACATTTACCATACTTGTATCGTTATGGGCTTGGTTGTCTTTGTCTGTAGCCCACTTGTATTGGAATTATTGTAGTATAACTGAGGATAATTGATCATGTTTACTAAAAGCGTGACCCCTGAAGTCTAATACATTATTTAAACTGTCAGTCTTGTCTATCCTTGGACAAATGGAGTGGAGTTTTTATTAGGTTTTCAAGGTCAATGTTTCTTTTTCACCAATAAAATAGTTGTAAATAAGTAGGTTGCAAACATTTCATAAACATTCTGTAAATTGATTTTACTTGTATATACATAGTAAGATATATATGAGACTATATCGCTATTTTTGGAAAACATACATGTATATACTCTATCATTTTTTTGCAGGTGTCAACCCACTAGATGTATCATATCAATAATTGATTCTTGCACAAGCTTTCACATAGATAATCTTGGATGAAGAGACTTGACTGATGAAGTTAGTGTTTTACTACCGAGGATTTGCATTGGACATTACCAGTGAGTTTGGAGCTTTGGTCTGCATTTGGAAATGATTTAGTGTTCATTTACTTAAATGAAGCAGCATCTGGTGCTTTACATATGGCTAATGTATGAAAATCACTGAGAAATGTGTGTGTTCATTGTTATTTACATTTATGCCACATTATAGTGAAAAGAATAATGCTTAATATATACCTCAAGCATATTGGATTTGTACATTTTACTAGTTGGTTTTTGTAGCATTGAACAGCTTGTATTATATTATTGTTCTCAAAACTTTAAATTTTTTTTAAATGAATGAATGAAATATTTCATATATACATTCATTGGAAGATGAAATGTAGGGTACATTTTTCTTTGGTACAATTGTGCCAAAGCCTGACTAAATTCAGTCTGTACATGAATATTAAACAAAAAATTAGGGTAATATAAAAGTCATGGTCTCTCTCAACTGAATAAAAAAATCAATCTACAAATCGCCTCATTCTGTGTGTTGAAGTATAAGGGAGGTAACTTCACTTTGGTTACACTTTGTACTAGTTTATTTGTGGGCATTGCTCAGTCTTATTTCATGTTAGCTCAACCTGACAAGAATGACAAAGTCATTTTTTTTAATTTCATATTTATTTGCTTGTAAAAAAGTTTTTGAATTTTGAATTTAAATCTTTGTGTAATAAAAATGAACCAGGCCAGGGACATTAAGCAAAATTTCTTGTATCTCTTGTAATTTATTGGATATAAATTTTGCAGTTCGATTTAATATCACCGTAGCAATTTCTCCCTCATACTAACTACATCATGTGTTGCAGGTGTCCAGCTACTAGATAAACCATATAAATGGTTTTGTTCTGAATTTTAGAATGATTCGGTGTTCATATTTTTCAATGAATGTATTATCTGGTTCTGTAAATAATGGACCACAAAGTTTTATTACAGTACATTTTACTCATTATATTTTGTAGTGGTTATTTCTATTTCATGTTTATTTGCTTTTAACTTATTTTATTGCACTTGGAAACTTTTGAGTAGGAACAATGGACCATTATTCAGTGATGCTAATGTTTAACTACAGAGATCAATGCATCTCAAATTACACAGTCCATTTATATCTCATTGTATTAATTACTCTGTCATACTCTATTTATTTTTACAGGTGTCAAGCTACAAGATGTTCTGTATAAATGACTGATGCTCTGACAAACTTCCACATTGAGATAATCCTAGATGACATTGGTTGATTGGTGAAGTTAGAGTTTTTCTATTAAAGACTTGCAGTGGATGTCACCATGAATTTGGAGCAACGTTCTGAATTTTACTTCGTGAAAGGAGTAACTGGTGCTTTAGTGTTGACTAAATTATGTGCAAATCATTGAGAAATAGGTGTATTCCATGCTATTCAATTCATGCGACATTGTAGAAGAATGATAAATACTTGACATATGCCTGAACTATATTGGATCAAAAAGATTTGACAATTAAGCTTTTTGTTCATTATTATTTGTAGTTCTGAGCATAGCATGTGAATGCTTGGTTCATATTAAATAAGTAATTAAATTCTTTAGACAGCATCTTAAAAGAGTAAAAGAGTGAATGTAGGCTATTTAATGTAATACAAAAACCACTGACTGTTAAATCAATATTTCACTATAGCTTGCATTGTATCATTGTTTTCAAAACTTAACAAAATTAAAGGAATGAGTGAATTAAACATCACAAATATGCATTCACTGGAAGTTTAAACGTAAGCTAATATTTACTTGATACAATTCTGCCAATGTTTAACTATTTTCAAACTGTACATGTATTTTAAAGAATATGTACGGTAGTGTCAATTTTATGGTCAATCTCAATTGAATAAAAGCTCCCTGCATAATGCTGTTTATTCATTGTATTGCAGTGCAAGGGAGGTAATGCATTTTTAGCTCACCTTTGTCTTTGTCTTTAATACTAGTAAGTGAGCATCATTTTCCAGAATCAATTGTCATTGTTAAAGGGTTGTCTTGTTTGTTTCTTTTTTCTTTTGATTTCATTCATTGGTATATAGATATATATATATTCCACATTTCCCCAAAGCCTGATCAAAACCGCAACAGTCGTTATTGCAATTGATCACTGATAACATCAACACCTTAATAACAATTGCAGAACCTCCAATGAAAAAGAGAAAAATTCTAACATTGGAGGAAAGAATTAACGTAATTGAAAGAAGTGAAAAAGGAGAAACTGCTTGCAAAGTAGCAGCCAGCTTAAATGTCAGAAAATCCCAAGTTCAGGGTGTTATAAATAAAGATAAGGAGTCCATTAGAAATGAATGTCAGAATGGTGCACAGGCACATAACTATGTTAAGGCATGACAGACAGTGTATGGGGATCTAAACGAGTGTAATGAAGTAGTTTTGTGTTGCCATGAGTAAAAACATGACAGTAAGTGTAATTGTTTCAGCAGAACTAGTTATGATGACTTTACTGCATCTAATGGGTGGCTGGAGAGTTTTAAAAATCAGTACAGCATTACAGCTAGTGTACTCGGTGGAGAATCAGCTAATGTCAATTTACATACAGTTGAAGACTGGAAAAAAAGACTACTATCCATCCCTGAAGGATATAAGCTTTGTGACATTGTCAATGCTAATTAGACAGGACTCTTTTACAGAGGACTACCGGGCAGATCACTAGTGCAGAAAGATGATATTTGCAAAGGCGTAAATAAAGCAAAGGAGAGGTTGACACTATTACTAGCATGTAGTGTAACAGGAGAAAAACTTGACCCCTTCTTTATAGGCAAGTAACGTAAACCAAGATGTTTTAGGTTATTCAATTTAAGATCTTTGGGTGTCACCTACGAATCCAACAGAAAGTCTTGGATGACATCAGACATCTTTCGTAACTGGCTTGCAACATAAAACAATAAAATGAAGAGGAAAAATTGAAAAATTATGCTTATCTTGGACAACTGCAGTGCACACCCATATGTTCAGCTCAGCAATGTAAAACTGGTCTTTCTGTCCTCAAATACCACATAAAAACTACAGCCTTGTGATGCAGGGATTATTCAGGCTGTAAAAGTGAACTATTGAAAGAAACTGTTACGACACATTCTTTTCAAAATGGACCAGTGCTCTGCAGCAGCTGAAGTAGCTGAAACTGTCCTTCTGCACAAACCTGTAATTGAGATACCAACTGTTATGAGAGACCACTTTTTGTTGGCAGAAGGGGCGGTCTCTCAAGACAGGTTTTACTGTATGTATGTATGTATATATGTATATATGTATGTATGTATGTATGTATGTGTGTGTGTGTGTGTATATATATATATATATATATATATATATATATATATATATATATATATATATATATATATTAGTCCGAATGATACCATACGGGGACAAAAGCGCGACCATTGGGGGACAGTGTCCCCGAACCTTGAAATTGTTGGTACCCTAATAGTCAAAACGTATTTACGGGCAACACAATATAAAAAGCAACTTTGTTTATGAGTTAAATAACAAACCTAGCTTAATTAACTTTAGTGTTAAAATATTTCGAGTTTGGTTTTTCACATTTGAAAAATAAACAACATCTTTGAAAAACAGTATATATTTGCTTCTTCTTGAAATAGCGACCTATCGGGTACCTTTCATTTTTACTTATTTTCTACTATACAATCTATATATAATATGGTTCAAATTTTGAATCATAGTATAGAAAAATGACTGATATTTAAATGCAAAGTGACAATAGAAAAATCTTCGTTGTAAAAAAACTATTCAAAATATATATTTTTTCGACGGTGAACAAGATATGTTCCAAGTCAAAACTATTAGTCTGCACATTTCAAAGAATACACGCATGCGTACTAGGCTAGCACAGATGCAAAGGAAAATGGCGACTCAGCGTGATGTAGATGGTATGCTTCTGTGGGCTCAAATTTAAGCTTCGGAGAAAAAAATGGTATGTAAACTGAACTTTTTTTTTTTAGTCTGGAATACGTTTTGATTGTTAACAGTATCATAATGGATTGAATGCTTGATGTCATTCACACATGCACGGCAGACTACTGTATCACGCGCCAAACTTTAAACTGAAGCATGCTTGAAAATTACTATTTTCTTTAATATAGCTATTAAACTGAACTGCGAAAATCTGTTACAAAAGCGATTGAGTATCATAATGACCAGGTCATTCCCGAAGCGCCTGTCGCCTGTACACCAATTGGGGTAACACTCCCAAAACTAGGCCTACAGGCACAAAAAAACCAACAAAAAAACAATGCAATTGGTATGATCCACGAAGAGTATGCATATTTATTCAGTTAAAATATACTTATTATCATCGCCTATGATATTTAAATTAAGTCGGTAAAATATTTTGAATTTATCAGTTTTATCATACTGTAGTATCATCAATTTTCGTGGGGGACCAATTTTCGTGGTTTTCGTTGTTGACCCGAACCACGAATTTAAATACCCAACGAAAAATTAGCCACGTATGATGATGACGCCCCCCCCCCCTGCTCATTTTCTTACTGTGTGTCGTTCCTAGAGATTAAGGAACCTACTAGTATTTCATAAATCAATGTCAATACGGTAATTTGGAAATGAAATATTAGCTTTTACACATGTTTGTTTTCTTTTAAACCTTTGAAAAAAGAAAGAATTATAAAGCATTTTATATTGTTTCAATGCACACATGTCGATAAGATATCCGATTTCTGAAATTTCCACTCACTGCCTTAAATCGATATGTGAGATAAGTAAGGATAGAGAGAAACGAGAAAAAGCATAAGGTATTCAAACACTAGTAATGTTAAAAATGAAAGAAAGAATAATACAAAATAATAGTATGAAAATTAAATTAAATACTTATTCAAATCGATCCTTCACTCGAGTACAACTGTTGTTGAACAATTTAAATCCTCCTGAAACCACATTTCATTTTATCCATGCATTGAAGCACTATTATTGATGAAACTACGTATATACACTAATTACAGCAGAGTATTAAAGCTAACACTTCACTGATTTTTGGACAAAGCCACTGTATCAACATCGTGTCAAACAAGTCTCAATGTACACACAAATGCTTGTCAGGTAAATAATCCCCAAATTGCAGAATTAAACAAGTCTAGCTTTCTCCAAACCACTGATAATTAGGTCCCATCTTTCACTCATTGTCGCGTGAGCTGCAATTATTCATTCAGCCCGAATTGGCTTGATTAATGAGGTTGCAATCAGTGATCGTCACCAGTAGCATCTTCCTTTTTTTTGTGATGACCTGTTTAGCATACCAGTTGTGGAAGTGTGATTTTAATTTAATTATTCTCTGTCAAGTCTAGTGGTTGAAGTTTGTCTGTACATGAGGCAGGCACAAACAAACGCGTGATTCCACCGTCTTTCAATTTAGTTGGCATCTTCTTACATATATGGGCTCTAGACACATCAAATATTGCCACTGTCTGCTGATTGCATTGAGCAAAGGGCAGCCAGTCACGTGTTTTGTTTACTTTAAGGATAGTGGTTTAAGGTAGAGATCATACAGGTTACTTTAATAACCGATTGACTTAGTGTTGTAGTCTGCGTCGGCTTCCTTTGATGTTGAGCACTCAGACGAAAACACGGTGTAAGTGAGTGACTTTGAAATGTTTGATGTTATTCACTTGGACAAAAACACTGTGTCAGTATTGAACTTGTCAGGTTTTTGATTTGTGCTTATATATGTGAAAGTGTTTGCATCGGCAGAGTTTTATTATTTTTTATTCTTTATTTTGGGTATTTGTAGAGGTTAAAACACGAAATTAAACACTTAGTAATATGCAAACTTTGACAGGCAAAACCATGAATTTAAGTACCCACGAAAATGTCCTTTTTTACAAAACCACGAAAATTGAGCCCAACAAAAATAAATGATACTACAGTATTTATTTTCAAAGTGTTACATAAGAAGTCTGCATTTTAGTGATTCCTGATTCTAAATATAGTCCTAATTGAGTATACTGGTGTACCGTATTCTCGCGGTACTAAACAAGAAATAACAAATAAATGACATTAATTTACCAGTTAATGAAAGTTGCCGTACTAGTTTATTTATCTCCAATCCTGTATTCAGGAAATACTGTAAATGATCCCAATTTTGCGATAAACAAATTCCAATAGAATATACTGAGTCTACCGCAATATAAAACGAGATTCTCGTATTCTCGTGGCAAACAATGTAATCGCTGTACAGGGGCCCAAACGGGACATGAAATGAACACAGTGACAGTAATAACACAACACATCATCATGCGTAGCAGAAAACGTAAAATGAACAGTTTTAAAATATTAAATATTTACAGTCGTGATGAGTCTATACAATTATATACATGTATTCAGTTATTCACTGAAGAGGTAGTGCGAACACCTTAAAACACGTTTTCTCCTCTATACCAGAATTTTAAGTATAGTGAGTCCACCACATTTTCCCTAATTTACAATCATTAGCTGTTTGTAATTAATAAGCTCCTCTGGATCGGCGACTTTGGACTCTTTGAGACTTTTGATCTCATACACATTGCCCCTAAATTTCATTGTTGGAATCATCCCTGAGATGGGTATTTTTATCATGGGTGTTGGAGTGGGGGTGTACACATTATTCATACCTTATAACAGGTAACTTGATATCTCATTCCTTGCCTGTACCCATTTTGACTGTAGTTTAGCCTGTCTTTACCTGAGTCTCTTAACAAGTTTTGCAAATTACATTTCATGACTGATTTAAAATGCCTATTATTAATATATAAAAAATTTAGTATATATTAACAAAGAAGCTTTAATATAGTTAACAGTCATTATAATAATTATTAGTATTGTACAAAAAAATATCATTGGTCTCCCAGTGGGTCAGAAAGTAATTGTGTTTTTCTTTCTTCACACCCTGAGTAATTAATGTATTAATAGAGACCATACATTAAACAGACTCAGAAAGTAATAAATATTAATCAGATTTTAAAAAGTTGCAGAATCCATAAAACATTTATTTATTAAAAAAATAATGATACTTTAAATTTCACATTTTTATACTCTATCTCTCTAGACTTGTACCTGCTATTTATGATGTTACTTTGATGAACTGAACCCGAAAAATAACAGAATCACAGAAAAAGCAGAATCATGGCGGCTGTGCTCACGCATGGAAAGAGAATGGTAAGAAAGACTGCTCTCTCTGTCATGCATGAATGAACCAACTTTGTCCGTGGGTTTGAAATTATATTGCAGTCTGTTTATTTGACATGAAATTATTTTTCCTTATTACTAACACCATGTCCAGCATCATGATCTTTGCCATTTGAAAGAAATCTCTGGACAATGTGCACATTGCAGATGTTTGTAGAAAGAAAAGTTGCATCTATTATTTTGTCTTTCAGTATAAACAAATCAAGACTGTTTGATTTTAGAATATTTTAGAAATACTATAGGATTAAATGATTATGGTGGATATTTATCAAAGTGTACATTTTACCTATCACTCACAAAATGAACATAAAGTCCAGACTTTCTGTTATTACTTTGTGAGTGAATAGGTACAATTTACACATTGATAAATACCCACCCATGATCATTTAATCCCTATAATTCCAATTTTCCTACTTTCTGTCATCAAATCACTGAATTCCATCTACAAAACATTTGATTTTAGGTAGCACACTGCTGTATTTAATTAGCCTCTTCATATGGAGCCAAAATATCAAGCCCATCTTTGCAAACCAAGGGTCATTGATCCAGTTAATTCATTGTCAATGTGGATATTAATGTATCAATAACCCTTGGCTAGTGAAGATGACCCAGCCTGTAGGGCTTTACAAATCCACTTGCCTTACACCTAAGACGAGCTCAGATTTGACTTGGGCAAGCTCAAGTTTCCAAGGTACAAAAATTGAGAGGAGAGAGAGGTCTTGTTCAGTTAGTATAATGCTTTGTAACACTATCTTGCCACAGTACAGTACTTATATCAACACCTTTTTTACGATATGTACTGCATTCTTCAATGACATAACTGCCAGCAGTTTCTTTCATCTATCGATCCTTTATTTCACGCGATATACCGTCAAAGCCTGTCATTTCCGTCTTGTAGTCAGTGTTAAGGTCAGCCTTGCATTTTCTGGCGCAGACATGATAATGTAAATATTTACTATTTAAGGCAAGTTTTGACAATAGGAACTAAACATGAATGTTTTAACTTGTCAGTTATATTTCAGTTGTAATATTTGTAAGTATACCGATTTTCTGACTTTAAAGTCCTAACCTAGCCATGGGCAGTTTGTGAGTTCCAAATGCGCCGAGATTACTGACTCTAAACAGTCAGCTTGTCAAAGATTGTTTTGATGCCTGTCACCAATTTCAAACTGATGAGGTGATTATTGTTAATAATATAACTCGTGAGATTTCTTTCACAGTTGTGTTTGCAAATAAAGGCATTCATTTCTAATAATTAGCCACTTGCAAGTCTAGAGCCCACAAGCAGTGTTTATCATCTATTGTTTACATGATTATTATATGACACCGATGCATACTTGCTGTTTGGCAAATAATGAAATGGATAAAAACAAATCTTTGCAAAGTTGGCTTGTCAAAAATTGTTTAGATGCATGTCGCCTATTCAAGGTGAAAATTGTATGACCTGGAAGTGGAAGCAGACATGAGAGTGGACACAACACTTCCCAGAAGAGTGAATTCATTGATATTGGAATATATAATGAGGGACTCGGTTTTACTTGTTTTCTTCTTGGATGGATACTTAAAGCTGAATGATCAATTGATCTTTAAATGAAAATGTAGATACAGAAAAATGTCATGATATACTGAAGCGTGATTAAAATTAAGTTAACAAGGTTCTGTTCTTGGCTGTTTACTTTTCAAGTTATTTTTTTTTTTTTTTACCTAAACATCTCTCTCTGTCTCTTAAAAATCTAGCCATTTCCAAAACCATTATCTACCTATCCATTTGTCTGTCTATTTTCATACATGTGTATATCTTTTTTTGCTCTTCTAACGATATCTGGATTCCCTTCATTGTTTTCCTCATTTACATATCTATCTACATCACTGGTCCCCAACACGGTGCCTGCAGGCGCCATGGCACCTGCCAAGGTTTTTTGTGTGCCCGTGGAAGAGGTTATAATGAATAATAATAATTTTAAAAAATGGGTCAAGTTGATTGGTTGGTGATTGCCACTCTCATAAATTCACAAATGTGCCCTTAGGCACTAAAAGGTTGGGGACCCCTGATCTACATGAACTATTTACATATATTTTTGGGATAACTCTAATTATTGACATGTGGTTTTAAGGTACAAACAAAGATAATATGTAAACAAAAGTTCTATGTTTGTGGGAGAGGGGCATGCAATAATCAGGGATTGGGGGGGTTGTAGGAGGCTAAAAATGGGTCTTTGTTCCAATGAAAAAAGCTTATAAATGCAGAATTCCCAATTTTTTCCCCAATTTTAGCAATCTATCCACGAACACTCTGTTCCCAATTTTTCCCCAATTTATCATGGGCCCAGTTACCCTAAAAATATTCTTTATGGTTTTATCCTGGCATAATTACAACAAAGTGTTGTTCACATACTGTTCTACATGTATTGCATGACTTGGAGAGACGAAATGTCTGACCTTACATGTATTGAATCCACAGGTTTCTTCTCCTGGAAATATCTCATTACCAGTTACACACAATAGCAGCACAAGAAATGGTTATCTAAAGAACACTCAATTCTTGTTATAATGTATTTTGTTTTAATAAAAGTGTAATAAATAATTATATATAGTTTTTAGTTTGGACTCTTTGTTTTTGCTGGCTATGACTTTTTTTTCCTTCTACTTCTTCAGCTTAGAGCCAGCCTCAAGAAACAAGAGGAAAAGGATGCTTGTTCACCACAGGTACATAACTTTACTTTCTATCATTAAGTGCTGTTGTGTGGTGCTCTTCAAATATCATGAGGGTGTGATGTTTGCAGTTTGGGATCCAAGTAAACGACCACATTATGAAGGCAGGGGATTTTTCTTTTAATATATTTTGTATTATTATTATGGAAAGAAATGATGAAGTAAAAAGTCATGATCAACTGATTAGAGAAGACTGGTATATCATACAATAGGGAATCTATGTTACAACCCTTTCAGTTTCAGAGTTTAAGTTCAAGTAAGCATCACCTTCTGTGAGTTTAATTGAGTAAAGTTGGTATTTCCCAGTTATCTAGTTGGCTGTCAAGCATGTAAAGTTTGCTTATTTCTGTCATTTTGGTTTTGCATCGATAACAGAACCTAGATGATGACAATAATGTATATGTACAATTTTAAGAGAAATATATGTACATTTGAATGAGTGTTAAGATAGTTTTTGCTCTAACTGGTACATTTTGGTTGAGTTTAATAGAATGGACAGCACCTGCAGCAATGCAAAGTGGAGGCTTTGTCACATGTTTAAATTATTTTGATGTGAAAGTTTTTGTGCAGCTGAAAAGAATGATGCCAGGTATTACTTAAATGCGTGGGTAAATATGGGTTCAAGCCATTTCAGGTATGATATATTTGCGGAATTTTTCTACATTTTTGTTGAAATCCAGTGCATTAGTTCTAAGTTTGAATGCACCAAGACTATCTTGCTTATGTTGGGCACTAACTCAGATGATGCATGTAAAAAAATTATAATAGGTTATGTTGTATTTTTTGGAAATAGTTGCATTTGAATTAAATGACTGGACTTTTTAGTGCAAGTGACCTTTCCAGAATGGGCCAAATCACACCTGTTTTCATTGTCATCCTATGCACGAGCCAACAATCTGAACTTAATAACCATTCTATTTTCTGTTTAGGCTTTAATGCTGCTTTCTGTTGAATGCAAGTAACATTCTTCACTGGTTAGCAAATCTCAAGGACAAATCAAAGGAAACATATTAATGATTTTCTTTTGGTCTACAATATGATGCAAACAACAGCTCCTTGGCTCAATTATCGGTAGTTAGTGATACCTTTATGGTCTCTGATAAGAGATGCAAAACCATGACCCCAGGGTTCTTCCTGATGCATAAATTCTTAGTCCCTGACACATTTTCCATGAAGGTTTCTACTCAGGATTTTGGAGTCCAACAAACTTGGGTTTTTTTTGGCAAAATTTCTTGCTGTTTCAGTGCCTATAGGGATTCTTGTTTTTAGCTGTACTGGTCATAGATCAGTAGAGCTTATGGGATGGCCTGTTGTTCACTGTCTGTCTGTTGGCACAAGTTATCACTACTTCTCCTAAACTACTTGGAAGATTACCATGAAACTTTATACAAACATTCACCCCAAGGTCTAGTTAGTCCTAAATGAAAATGGTGCTGCTGGGATGTCCCATATGGCCACCACAGTAGCTATCTTGAAAATCTTATTAATGTTACTTCTAGATGAATGGTCCTAATCAGCACGGGATTTCATGAAAAGGCTTTGTATAATGTCTAGCTGGTCTTAACTGAAAATGATGCAAATCTGACAACCAGTATGGCCATCACATCACCCATTTTCAGAATCTTGTTATTGCTGCTTCACCTGAACAGAAAGTCATATTGACATGGGGTTTTCACCAGAAGACTTCTTACGGTGTCTAGTTGGTCCAAAATGAAAATGGTGTAGATTTGACCTCAAATATGGCTGCCATGGTGGCCATCTTGAAATCTTATTATCGCTACTCTTGAATGGATGGCTATATCAACATGGGGTTTTCACTTATAGGCTTCTTATGATATCTAGCTGGTCCTAAATGAAAATGGTGCTGATATTACTTCCAATATGGCCACTGTGGCAGCCAATTTGAAAATCTTGTTATCGCTCAAGAGTATCAGAGATGGTTTCAGCACGGTTAAATGGAAAAAATGGAGTTGTCATGGATTCCTGGAAATTCTTTTTGGTCATTAGAGTGTCAGTCTCTTTGAGGACTCTTGTTGAGTTTGGAACCACCCTTCCCCCATTTTGAAACCTACATGTAAAGGGTAAAAAAAAACCATAGTCTGCAGACCGAAGCATGCAATCACAAGGAAATGCCAACATTAAGTATCAAACATGCACAATGTGAAAACCTAGTATTCATAGTGCAGTTGTAATGTAAAGTTGTAAACTGTCCAATATGGCACCAGGGCAGCCATCTTGAAAATCTTGATTACTCCTTGGACTCTATGGATTGTTATATTAACAAAGAGTTTTCAGTGCAAGCAGTGTTAGTATGCAAATGATAGATAAGTATGCGAGTCTTTGTATTGAGACAGCATGCAGCAGACATTGTCAGAGTAATGAATAACAATGTATATTTACATTTGATATAGTTTGTTAGTGTATGATTTATAATAATATATATTTTATTGCAGAAAAGAAGCAAGCGTGTGGACCCAGGAAAAGATGCAGAATGGTGGTGCCATGTGGGATTGGACAAAGATGGCTTTAGCCTCAAATATATTTCTGACTACAAAGGTAGTAGTGCATAAATTAAAATTTAGGTAGATATTTTTGTTATTTGTTTTGCTGTAGAAGACCAGGATTCCTTAAATCCCTGTATTTGTCAGACAAGTCCAGTAGTTCAAAGGTTTTGACTGGCATATTCTCTGAGCAACCAGACATTGGTCATAGGATATTCCAAAAAATCATATCAAACTGTCTTTGATTTGTTTATCCATGAAACTTACAAAAATACCTTAACGAAATAAAATTTGAATGTCACTATGTCTAGTTTACAGATTGTTTCTTTGTCAGACAAACATTAAAGGTGTCGCCAACTAAACTTAATTCAAAGGTGACTAGGTCTTGTTTACACATTGTTTCTTTGTTGGGGAATCGACAGAGGTGACACCGACAAAGCTTGTTACAGCTCAACTATCTGAAGGCTATATTGCTGACAGCTGGTTAAATGGGAGTAGAGAAGGGCAACTTAAACTTTTAGTGAACAATAGTGCGGTAAATTTTTGTTTGTTATTCAATAATTTTTTATTTTTTATGAGTAGGCTTATATATGCCTAGATGAGACAGTAATAAGTATCAGTCCTACTTTTACTGCTTGAGAGAGCACTACTCACCATGTCAAAGCATAAGCATAATAAGGATGAAAACTGTAACCATTAGCTGGTGTTTGCGAGACATTGGCTGTACATTACCATGAAGCAACATCTTGCTGGATTTTTTTACATCACTGGAACCTTGCAGATGCACCCTATGTGGTGAAAAATTGCTAGCTACCAGCTTCGATTGAGACCCCTTATTGTGATGATCAGTTGAGAAATCCCTGCGCTGGCACATAATAGTTAATGGACATTTTTGAAAAATAAACAAATTTGAGGGCTGAATGCAGTATGTAGTGAATCTACGATAGCAATAAACCTTTTACACTAAACGTTTTGCAGGTATGTCTTTTAATAAGAAAATATGACCATTTTGAATAAAGTAAAGCAGGTAGAAAAGAAATATAAGTAATACAAGGGAGGGTAGGCAAACCATAGATTGTGTATAAACTTGAGTGAAATGTATATTTGACACCAACATTGGTTTGTGGGTCAATCCTCCATATTTTGGTTTGGGAGTGGTCAAACAGTCAAAAGAGAAAGTCACTGGGATGCAAAGAATGCCATCTATGGTATGTACTGGCAGCCTGCCATAAGACGTGTTGCACTTTCAACAGAGCTCCATAAAAACGATCATTTTCTACCAGCCATATCTTCATTGTAGATGGATCACCAAAATTACAATTTATGCTGAAATAAAGTTCATTTCTTTTTCTTTTTAACTGTGTCTTTGGTTTGTTGATGAAAATAAGTGAATGAACAGTAATTTGCATCTAAAAAAGCCACATTTTCACTGCTCGGCACACTTCGGTCAGCTAAACACCTCACAGTGAAAGCAGGAGATGTCGTATTCTCTGGGGAAATTCTATTCAAACTCCAAAGCCACCGGGTCAACAGCTAAAGATAGCACCACATTGTCGAGCAGAGAACAGCCTTTATTTTGATATAAGTTTGCAAAATATATGTTTGAATTCAATTTTCTTTGTAAGCCTTAAAAAAATAGGTTAATTTTTCAGGCAAAATATCTCGGACAATTTTAGAAATTAATATATGATACCTATATGCGCTGGAAAGCCCAATTTTCGCTGAATTTAATTATATGCATGGCTTCGAGGTCTCATTAAAGGCCACCAATCGCAAGTGTGTAAACCGAAAGGTCATATTCAAATGTGTCGAGTCACGCACTCTGAGGTTATTCCGAATTAAATGGCTGACTTCACATCAAAAAGTGATCCAGATTTTGGTCCCGTGTATGACCAATTGCAACAGCACATTGGTAAGTATTGTTTTTCTTGCTTATCTAAACATTTATGAATATTTGTATGCATTTCATTTTTTATATTTTAATGGATTAAATAAGATATTCTTCAGTAAAATGTGTGTGTATACTGCGACAGGAAGTTCACAATTACCACGTGTTAGCATATCTTGCATTCCGAGACTGAGAGTGATTTAATTTTAATAAAAAATAATTACCTATATTGATTTGATGAATTAGTTAAATGAGTGAATAATTAATCATTCTGTGCATAAATATTTTGTGTAGTGCTTGTTTTTTTGGCTCATTTTCTTACGATTCTTGGACGTTTATAAACCAGAAGTTTGTTTCTCTCTTACGACGTATCTCTTCTTTCTGTTCTGTTTTCATCAAAATATTTCTTGGTCGATGTTTCATTATTATTTTTAGTCTGTCTGTCTGGGAAATCAACACTTTTATACTGTTATCATACTCGAATAGTAATTAATCTCTGTCTGTCTGTCGATTTCTAAGTTTCTTGGCTATAATATATACAAATAATAAACACATTTACCTCCTCCCAATCAAAATATTTCTAAATAAAATCTATCAGAGTAACTGTAAGTGTCATGATTTGGTATTATGTATAAATATATCAAAACATTTTTTTTGTAAAAGAAAAGAAAACAAAATGTGTTCACAAAGTTGGAACATTTTCAATCTAAAATTATACGACCTGACGATCCCAGTTTAGAATATAAAAAAAAATCATTTTCCCAATTCTTACACTGATACAGGTCTTATAAATTATTAACTATGCTGTTTTGCAGTTTTACAGAGAATGAAGACTTCCAGCGTATGTCCATGTGGTTGATTAAAAAGGGCAAAGGGAGAAAAATAGCCCTTGGCGATCAAGATGTCATCACCTACAAGTTTTTGATCCAGCTCCATCAGCTTAAAAGCGAATTTCCTGTCACTTCTGATCAAATTCAAGAACTTTTTGAAAAGGTTTGCTCAGACTCATGTCAAGATGATTTTAAGCACACAAATTTGCAGAAGGAGATACATCATGTGCTGAGAGCTGCTGCAGAAGCAAAGTTAGAAACCATTCCGATGTTTTGTCATTTCTTAACCGCAGTGCAACCCATGACTTGGAGAGACGAAATGTCTGACCTTTTCTATAGCGGCTTAACTTGAAGCGGCATCACTTGCTCAGCCCTCATTAACTAAAGACATTACCACATCCAACTGAGCCACCATCCAATGGAACAATCATTGACTTGCTGATGTTCACGAGTAATGAAAAAACTGTCTTGTGTAAAGACTGGTTTGAGTTTGTCGGACTAAACATTTCTGGTCTTTCAGACAGACAGTTACTTTATAGGCTGAAACAGACAAGAAAAGCTTATGACAGTCATATGAAAAACTTGAAAATAGACGGAGCTGAAAAAAAACTTAAAGAATTTTTGCATAGGCCTTCAGAAGAGTTCAGTGTTTGTTTTCCTGGGCAGATATTGCAAGATGAACCATTGCCATCATCAGAAATTCCACACGACTGCAGCTGCTACAACAAAAACACTCACAATTTTGCTTCTCTAACCCAAAGACTTGGAAGTGCTAACAATCAGCTTGCATCTTTGCGTTGACAGGTACAAGAGGAGCAGCGTGTGAATGAATGCAGCCTTGATAAGTGTTCTTGCAGAGGAAAGAAACGAATTGCTGAGTGAACTTGATATTTCTACTTCCAACAATGCTGTTCTGTCCAGTCAGCTTCATCAGCAAAAGGAAATAACTATGCAGCTGCAGAGAACCTTTTGCACACTCCAGGAGAAGGTTAAAAGCAATCAACAGCAACTTACTGCCCTAAAGAAGGAAAATGTGACTCGCCAGCTAAAGAGGAGAACCGACGGAGTTTTTGTAATGACTTGTCAGCTGCAAAATGCTATCAGGCAAATTACATGACTGCGAGGAGAAGTGAGAGCAGTAAAAGCCAGTCAATGCTACTCAGAGAGGGTATGCAGAGTTCAAAAGACTGCTCTGAGAAAAAAAAATGCAAAAATTAAAGAACTGAAAGAGGAAAACATTAGACTTCAGGCAAATACAGAGCAGCACCATATTCTTCAGCTCAAAGATCCAGAAATGGGATATTTCACAAGGGAAACAGTGAAGTGTGTGATTGAACTGATTGGGGAAAAAGAAGTGTCGGCAACAAGATGTGCAGAAGTGATTGAGACTGTGTGCAAACACCTGTTAGGTGTTCACCTCCCTCCAGCAGAGTTACCTTTCATTCGCAGTGTTCACGCTTTGCAGATAAAGGACACGTCATTTCAAAATTCCAGTTAGCGGCTGCTGTCCTAAAACACTTTGATATCCACACTGATGGAACAACCAAGTGTGGGAAGAAAGTGGTGGGGCAACAAGTAACACTTGACAGTGGTACAAGCCTTGCTTGTGGTTTTTCAGTGATATCCACTGAAGACACATCATCGCTCATGGAAATCACTACCAATCTGCTGCAAGAGCTGACAGATGTATGCCAAAAGGAAGGTGAAGAAGCTGACAAACTGTTTAAAATGTTTTTCACTAAACTTACAGCAACTATGAGTTTCAGGGCTGCAGTCAACAAAGCCTTCAACAAGGAGCTGAATACAATGAGGAGGGCAACTATCGGCACTGAAGAAGACTTGGACTTCCTCCATTGCAATGCTTTTTACATTTCAATAAAATATTGTTATTGGTTGTGCTCTTCTGCACAGTACAGATTTTTGTTTGTTGTGTGGTTGCATGTTGAAGTCGTGTGAGTACTGCCCAGGGGGTGGGGAGATGTTTTAAAAAAAAGTTGTTTTAAATCCTCAGAATATCTATCTATTGGTTATAAAATCCACACTGAATTTCTAAGTTGAAAATTTGGCTGCCAGTACATATCTATGGTACTCATACTGGGTACATTATATTAGCACTACTGTAGATCAAGAAAATTTTGGATTCTAGAAAGTCCCAGAGTGGGTTTGAAATTTGAGTCCTTTTGCTACTTGCTTGTTATTGCATTCCTATTGCTTAACAATGTACTGGTATTGTTTTACTGAATTCTGGAAACAAAAATAAAATTGTGTTTGAATTGGACATGAATTGCAAATTACCAAATAATAGCAGTGAATAAGCCTATACATAAGCCTTTTGAAGAGAAAACAGGAAGCAATCTAGATCCATATGGTATTTTTCAGGTTATGGTGTTTTCACTGATGAGAAATGGAAAAGAGGGGATTTTTTGTTAGAGTATTTTGGAGAGCGCATAAATATCCAAGAGGCAGAAGAACGTGAGAGAAAATATGTTAAAGATGGGATGAAAATGTTCTATATCTTTGTATACAGATTTGATGGAAAACAAGAATGGTATGTTTATTAATATAGTGTTTGTATTTTTAGAATATGATTCAATAGCCAGAGTCTCCGAGATACACCCACAGTGTGCAAGATTCAAACTTCATCTTTCTGCTTGGGCACACTTTTTGTACTTGCTTTCAAATCTTCTGTGCACATACATTACAAATTAAATTAAATTATGGCGAAATTTTGAGGAGTACGTGCTCAAATTAGGGTGTACATATATCTAACATGGATGTGTGTTGAGAGCATCTTTGGTCATTTAACATTTGCACTTGCATACTATATGAAGAACCACCAAAAAAAATGTTAAACAGTCGAAACTTGTAGAGCTGAAACAAATACCACATTTTCCTATTGGAATATTCATTGAAGTATTTGGATATGATTTGAATATATGTTGATGTTAATGAAAGAATCAAATTCATTCTCTTTTCTTTGCCTACCGAACTCCCCCCGATGTTTTAGCTACGGAATGACTTCAAAACTTTATTTTAAAAAAAAACATGCAAAAATATATTGGGGTTTACTTATGAGGTAATATGATCAGGTGGTGGTGGTGGTGGTGGTAATGGTTTGTGGGATTGACTACATCTGGTCTGACAGAACGAATGGCCAAAAAAAGAAAAAAATATCGGGGGGAGTTCGGTTTGATTGATGGGTAAAAGTTTTGTAGACTCTATTCTATACCATGTTCTTCATCAACTTGCATTATTACATGTTATCTTTTAAAGAGTATAATGAATATAAATGTTGTGAGTAATATGACTATTCAGAATTTTGACATTTTGATTATTTTGCAAGTTGGAATTTGAATTTGAGGTGATTTGGAAGGTTTGAAGTTAATCCCTTGTAAATTAATTCAATGTTGCATAGTTCACATTTTGCCTTTTTTTTGTTTCTTTTACAAAATTCTGCCAAAACTTGCTAAGATAACAAAATGAATATTCTAATACCAATTTTCTATTCAAATATTTGCTAAAAAGTATTTTGTTTTGAAAGTTTAGATATTCATTTCAGGTCTAGAAACTTGTCCAAGACATGACATGGGCAATAATGTGTCATCTGATATTTGGCGGAATTTGCTTGCTAATCTTGCTTCTAGAATAGACCCTGGGTGGGAACCACATGGGGATGGGGGGAGCTGATAGATTTAGATTGCTTATGAAATGATAAAGAACATAGTTTAATAATAAGCAGTGTTTAGTTTCTCCTTGTCAGAGTTTATGTCAAAAATCTGGATGCCATCTTCATCAATTTGAAATTATATGAAAAATAGCTTTCATACTGTGAACCTGTTTTCATGCATCACTGAGTTTGGTTAAGTTTGTTTTGGTATTTAATATGTTCTTGACACTGTTGCTTGCAGAGCAAAGAAACTTTATATATGTGTTATAATTGATGAGTGCTACACTACAATATCAAAACCAGGTCACTCTGACCTGATTTACATGTTTTAGTGCATTTGATTTGAATCTAAAGAATCAAATTTACCACAATGTCCAGTGTATGTTTTTTCCTGTGGAGTTTATGTTAGAAACAGAATATTTGTTAAACAAAAAATAACATTATAACAAGAGTTGACCACATACATTTGTACATGTGTGTTGATTTTACACATCATCAGCCATAATATGGTGATCCATAACTTTTTAACCATGACCTTGCAATCGAATCTACATAAAAATTTTGACCCTCTGAGAAAAATTGCAAACAGAATCCTTGTTTATTACTGACTTACTCTAAAAAAAAATTGGCAAGATAGAATGTTCCATGGAACCTTTATTATTTGATGAAATAAAGTGGTTATCTTGTGAATTTAGCCTCTGCGTTCTATATTATAGCATAGATGCTACATGCACACAGGGCAGACTCTGTCAGTATGTAAATGATGCTTATCCAGAGCCACCAAACTGTGCCATGAAGTTGAAAAAGTTTCAGAATCAGAAGAAACCACGATTATGTCTTTTTGCTCTAAGGGATATCAAGAAAGGGGAGGAACTGGTTTATGACTATGGGGATGAAACAAGAAATCTGTGGTGGAGGAAGAAGGTACGTTTTGAGGTTATCATGGATATTTATTATACAACAGTTTCTGCATATTGACATCAATGCTCTTTAACATATCCTTCAGGTTGTGTTTAAGACCGTGAATGTAATCATCATTTAAATTCTTAATTTGTGAAAGCTGTTTTGTCAGGGCTTCACTTTGAGCCACATGTTAATATACATGCTCGAGTGCAAAGAGTTTGTAAAAGCTTAGACCCATAAGGTATCACTTCTCCAGCAGTGATGATGATGGCATCACCATTTAATCAGCATTTTTAAAGTAATTGTTTGTTCATGTTCAGTGATATGATAAAATTACAATACATGTTTTGTCGACATAAACTCTTATATGCCACATGAAAATTTCTCATTAATTTTCTAAAGTTTTAAGAAATTTCTGAGAGTAGTTATAGTCACAGAATGAAAGCCCAATATCAATTATAAGTCTTAAATCAAAGCCACGTAAATATTTTGTCTTTTTTTTGTTGGCCAGTTTCTTGTATTTCCATCTTTTTATGCCCCACCATGAATGTGGAAGACGCATATGGTGTTACCTTTGTCTGTTCATCCGTCTATCTGTCTGTCAAACAATTGTTGTTTTGCACCTATGTCATTTTCTCAGGTATTAGGGTCCAACAAAGGGGTGTTTTGGCATTCATGTTCATTGAAATTATTTGTAGTGTTTTTTGTCATTTTTTTTTAATGTAGAAAATCAGAGGAAAGAATAATGAGATGCTCTCATTTATAGGTAACTGTTGTTTTTTTGTCAAGCCACCTTTTCTGAAGCTTGAATAAGCATTCACTTTGGTGGCCATATGTCCATCCACACCCTAGATTAACCTCAATGTTAAAGTATAGATTAACTTCACTGTTACTATTTTTTACTTTGTTAAATAAAGGGTGAGCTTGACAAAAAAGGGGTCTCTTGTTTTTTTTTTGTTGTTTTCTTTTTAATATTTATTTTTAAAATATTTGCAGCTTCACTGGTAAATACAAAACTTTATCAAAGATAGCTATTTGATTTACCAGAAAGCAGTTTTTTCTTCACTTTTTTGTTGCTGGCCGGATTGCAAAGCAGGTTCCAACCTATAGATTAATGGTATCTGTTAGTCCGACTCATGGGAACATTTTGCATTTCAAGTTCAAGTTCTATTTTGCTGATGGAATGTATCTGTGAGTAATGCAACAGCACCCTAAAAAATAAGTCACACTGACCTATATTTCATACTACACTGATCATGATTAACCTTTGTCTTAAATTTCATGTCTTGGTTATGTTTCATAATAACCAGTGGCATTAAAATGGTTTGGGGATGTGTTTTTATGACATATAGAGTTGGTAACTCTGTGACCTATATTCAGACTTTTTTTACCCTGGTTTCTTGTTGCATTTTCAATTTTTCTTTCCACTTTTTTATGGTAAAGTCATTTAACAGGATGAGATTGTTCATCTCGATTACTTCAGAACATTTGAGTATGATGAAACACACTTCGCAGTCCGGCCATACTGCAATCAGTGGTTTTCTTTATTGTTCATGCAGTTAATTTTCTTCCATGGTAAATGACACAGAAAGGTAGGTCATGATCTGCAGGTGTCATTCCATCGCATTTCTTGCATTTGGTGATAAAAATTTGTTTCTATTTTTTTTTTAAGCAACCACCTTGAAGGCTGCAATCCTTTGCAAAAATTCTAAAATTAAAATAATGGTATGACATGATCATATGGTGCTCCCAATCAAGAATAATGAAAAAAAATTCTTGTCAAAATGTCATTTATATTCAAGAAGAAAAGAGAAAATTCTAAAAGTGGCCTTTATTGTCATGCAGACAAATTGGTGATTTCCGGCATGTAGCTATCATACACGCATAATGACACTGGTGAAACAGGCACTGCAGCACGGGAAAGCAAAGTGTCAAGTGTATGCTATATCTTGTCACCCGAGTGTCAATTTCAGGCAATCTGTCCAACCTAAAACCAGTTCTGTCTCAGAAAATTTAATAGTCTCATTCAAAAGCGAGAGCACAGTGCATGTTTTAATCTGAGAAAAGGGAGTCTTGTTTTTTAAAATCTCCTTGTAACTGAGTGTAATCAACACTATTTTAGGCTAAAGTGGTCATTCTAGGTGGATTATGGTGGTTAAATAGTTAAATAGTAATGAGCAACAAAGAACTCGATGGTCATATTAGTTTAAAATGTTTGTACCACCAGAGAAAATCATAGACATTTGGGCGGAATGCAGTTTATATTACAAATTTTGATCCTATATTGTAAGGATTTTATAATTTTTAATTTTATCTTTTATTTTGTATACCTTTAGAAAGTTTTAACATTACCTTTTTATCTGTTATATTGTTTACATGTTTTTGGACAAGTTAGTCTAAGTTACTTTATTTTATTTATTTATTTGCAGTTCTTTATTATTCTTATATAACTTTTAAATAGGCACCATGTGGTCAATATTGTGCTGACATGCCCTAAACCATATACATACATACACAAATACCTGACAGATGAGATGAAACTACAGCATTAATGAAATTTTACCTGGTACTTGCCATTTGCATTGCTAGTCACATGACTACCCACATCTCAAAGCCAACATGTCCATGGCATCAAAGTTTATTATGGTCATCTCTGTACATACAGACATGCCTACCAAATTTTATTGTCTGTCTTAAGTGGGTTTTGCATGAGCTAATCAATATATTATACCCCCAATTTTGAATTTTAAAAGAGGTATTTATCTTGTGAGATGGATACCTCTTTTCAAGTCCTTATTTTCTTAAATAGGTAATTCAAATGGTTTATATGCTGAGCTTGTTCACATAAAAGAGGGAGAAAATTATGAAAGTGATCCATTGGAGATCTGTAAAGTTAAAATGGTTAGCATGGTGCTTAGTTATGATATTGCAAACAAGTGAATATTTTATAAATTTCCTTTAAATGCTTAGACAGATAATGTTTGTTATAAACACTTTGATCCCTCTTATAATTGGCTGATTACTTTTTGTGAATTTCAGTCTCTGATGATGATCCATTTGATCTAGACAAAACGTATATTCCTGACACAAGTAGTGGTAAGTTGATTATTGAGAGACAAGATATGTTCAGAAGTTTCAGTCTCTTAGTTTCTATAGCTTTTCAGTATAAATAACTAATAAAAGGTATTTTCAGCTGGTGTTGAAACTATTTCTACTGCAGGGTCCAACTAATTTCAGTGTAGGAACATCTTTACAGAGCCGAAGTTACAACCTTTCATCTTGAAACTTGTAATCATATCATCATTTTATACTACAAGACTGAATATATGTCAGCCATATTCATTTTCGAATCAAAAGGACAAAAATCAAGGTCACTGTGACATTAAGAAGAAAATTAGTTTCCGCACAGTAACATTAGTTCTACATGACATCAACAAAATTTTGTGGATGGCTTGCACTTTGGGTAAGGAAGAAGGCTATTGATTTTGGGGTCAAAAATTAAAAGGTCAAGGTCACTCTGACTAAAAAAGAAAAGTAGTTTCTGTGCAAATATTTAAGTTATCGATACAGACTATTAAACATGGGGTGGGCACATAATGTGCTGTTCGCAGTACTCTTTTTAAATACTGTCAAGGAGCATATAGTGTTATCCCTGTTTATCCCGAAGTATGTATGTCCCAAATTTAATTTCAATCATTAGGGTTGAAATACACTCAATTTGTGATAATATAGGGTGTCAATGTTTTTCTTTGATAGGTCTTGTTTAATAAACAATTTCTTATACATTTCAGATTATGTTTCTGACAGCATTGCATCAAGCATTAAATCTACATATATCAACATACTAAGTAGTAAGTATAGAAACATTGCATAATTGATTAGCATGTGAAAACTTTATAAAAAAAAGTGTTTTCTCCACTTCAAGATCTATACAAAATTTACACTTCCTTTATTTCAGGGCATACAATTTTATGCTCTCAAACTCAAAACACTATATGCAGGTACACACCTTATAAATATATGGTATACCAAAGGGTCTGTTCTAAGATGTACAATTGCAAGATTCATACAAATTACAAAGGCATCATGCCAAAAAATTAAAAATGTGCAATAATTGTTCATTTTGTTTTGCAAGGCATACCTTGTTTACTTCAATAAATATCTCCAATATTTAGAAAATTCCCCCTTTTATTTAAATCAGGATTGGGGTTGTTCAAACCAAACTTTTCAGTTATAGAATATTTAGAAACTATTTCTCTTACTTTGCATTTTCCCAATTTCTCAAATGCTTGTTTCATATATTAAAAAATATAGGGTTACATAATGTATCTTGATGCATTTTTGTATTATCTGAATAAGACAGTGTAGTGATGCCATCAGTCAGTAAGAGTGTGCAAATCATATAGAAATGACCATATATCATCAGAGATGCTGCCAGGCCGTGGGATCGCGGGTTTCTCGCAAAAATGATAGAGAGTCACGCAACTTTTAAAAGCCAATGGGGGAAAGATCGCGCAAGTTATCTGTGATTCCCGCGATTTCTCATACCTAATGGGCGACTTTTTTTATTTTTTGTTTTTTAATTAGGTTGATCAGATCGTCTTTTTTGACTTTTCTCCATGACCTCAATTAATCCTATGTCTATGGAGAATATTGTTTGAATACAAGCACCTTTATGATGAAGATCTGTTGGAGTATTGCAGAAACTATGGAGGTATTCCGATTGAATTGTTTCCTGGGGCAGTGTAGTAAATTGATCCATCGATCGAAATATCTAAAGCGCGACATTAGTGTGTTCTGTTGAAACAAAATATAATAGATTTTCTTTAGTAAACTTAGCGAGATGGAAAGATCATCTGTTAAGGATGAAACTAGGGAGGATGAAATATCTGACTGTTTGTTGCCAACTAAACATAGTGCAGAAAGCTGTGATACCGAAATAACCGGCATGATGTCGTTTACTATGGTTTAGGCCATGCAGAAATTCTGATACATCAACAGAAATATCCAAGGAACAACATGCCTGAATTGTGGAGAATTGTGTTTTGGATACCTGAAAACCAGTTCCCGAATCTATTCAGACTGGTCATAATTGCAGCAGTTCTTGCCTTTACGAAAAACTGATTGTGAAAGGTGATTCGGTTCTCAAAGCAACATTCACACTACTCGGCGAAATAGGGTAACCACAGACCTTTAAAACTCTATCACTGTAGTAAGAAAATGTCAGAATATCTGAGAACAAAACAAAATAAAATCCTCTACAGATATATAATTCGGATTAAGTATTTTTTTCCCAATTTTTTCTCTAAGATAATCTGACATTTTCCTACTACAGTGATAGAGTTTCAAAGGCCTGTGGGCTAACATCTGAAACAATAAATAAACTGATGACTATACAGATGTGTGTGTGGTCCAGTAAATTATTTCAGTTTGCAAAGCCATATTTGAAGGGCAGTGATAAGAAACAAAGAAGACTATTTACCAGCTGAGCAACAATTAGGTATGCAGCTACCTTATACATTTATTCTCAAAGAAGTGATACAAAATCATTAAATGCTTGTTTTAAATTAGGTGTTTCTACACCATATAATAATGTTGCCACCCATCATCTACCATTCGGCTTAGTTTACCCTTGCCCCCCTCCCCGATGACCCCCCCCCCCTCTGAAGGTAGGTGTGGGGGACCTCCCCCTCTTAAGAAAATTTCTGGCAGCATCTCTGCATCATGCAGGTTGAATTTAGGCATGCATAAGAACCCCTTATTAAAACTTGAACTTACACAAAACAACTCTTATTAGCCAATTATTTAAACATGGTCATAAACTTTAATTCAGTACATGACATGGCAGTTTGAGATATTTTTCTAATATATTGTCTTCCCTCCTAGTCACTATACTTAGCTGAACCAGAAATCTATCAAAGAATAAACAGATGGCTTTTGGCCCTACATAAGCCAAACGAGCAAAGTCTAAATAAACAGTGGATCTTTAACATTTATTTACAGCTTACTGTCTGGATATGTCTGATGAAATCAGCATTTCCCCTCGTTGCATCTCCAAAAGTGAAGTAACCAGTGATGTAGCCAACATACATACAAGGAACACGCCAATTGCCCCTGCTCCCCCATGTGACATTACCACCACTCTCCCAGAGAACATAACTGCTTCACTGGACATCAACCAAGCTGGTATCTTTGAGCTTTATATGACATCTGTAACTTCCTAGACTTTATGCTCTTTTTGGTATTGGAGTCGGTAAGGCAATTTTCAGTTTTTACAGCCATCCATAGGGACCATTCTTAATGTACCCTCAGTGAACCTGGGGTATGCTGAAAATCTTGAATAAGTTCAAGGCCACTAAAGACTAGTCACATGTTCTTGTTGTAATATTGTTGCCTTGGAGGTATTATGTTAAAAGATGGTTTATTTATCAGTGGTAGTTTTGTCTGTACCAGTTGCTATAAAATTACCTGTCAAGAGAATATTTTCTAAAGCAAATTTAATGGAGGGCATCTTTATTATGTTTGGCTTGTAAAAACATATATGAATTGTGGACCTTGAGAATTTCATTATGGTTTGTTTTATAGGTATGTCTGATACAGTCACCAACTCTGCTGTTTCATACACCCCTACAAATGAAGTTGACCCCTTAAGTGACACTTCGAGCACCCCTCCAAGTGATACCGATAGCAGTCCAACAAGTAGCACTACCAGCGTCCTCCCGTGTGAAGAGGCCACTATTCACACAGGGATTGCAAACCAAGCTGCTTCATCTGACACCACTAGTGCCCCTCACAGTGACACAGTTAAAATGACCAATCAAGCAGGTATATGATTTAAGTTTAAATAAATTGTGTGGACTATATTTACACTTTTAAACCTGTTGCTACTCAAGTTTAAGTGTGGGTGAATCTTGAGGCAGACATTTGTCACACTTCCAGAGCTATTTACTGCTATGATTTCACTGTAGTTGCTGGGAAATATTTCACAAACATGTGAACTTCAGTTGAGGGTATCTAGTTTATGGGCTGTCATTTTCCTTGAAGATGTAGTTTGCCTGCATTCTATTCAGTTTTTAACTTCCTCAGCTCTATCACTGAAGTGCTTGAGAATGCTCTTTGACATGAAATTCAGCTTCTGTAGGATGAGTTTGGTCAAGTTATACCCCAGTTTTATTCAATTATTAGGCTTTTTTTAGCTATATCACTGAAGTGCTTGAGAAGGCTCTATGGCACTAAATTTAAGCATCTGTATTGTGAGCAAGGTCAAGCTTGCGAGTATGATGCCGTGATGAACTGTTGACAAGTAAAATAAAACAATGCCTCTGTGATATATGATCACTCTGAATAACAGATGAAATGGTTCTATTAGAAATGATTTGGTTGGCTTTGGTGTTTTACAGCACAGTAACACAGGTTATTTATTGCCGAGATAGTTGGAGTAAAGTGCCTAACCCAAGGACACCATGGTAGCCAAACCTGTACCTGTTTGGTTGCCAGTCTGGCACACTAACCTCGCACTAGTCACCACAGCTCCTGCCTCAGTTAGTCACCTCTTGTGATATATAGGAGGGTGCATTGGGTATATTCTACATCACTGAGCACACAAATTGGGGGGAGGCCTAATAGAAATGAAAATATGCCAGTTTGTGAAAAATATGGTTTGGGTGGGGATAGATCAGCTGATTAGAGGATCAGCTATGCTAAAATAACCACATACATACTTTGCGAAGTTCTTCAAAGTGTATGTTAGACATTCCAGCTGTCAGTGTCAGGATGACAAACTACAGACAACTGGCTGAAAATTTGGACACGTCACTTTTGTACTGATTGACATCTGTCAGGGTAAATATGTTTGCACTCCATAACCGGGTCAGTGTGACAGGCGACTTGCTGTCTTTTAAACTTGTTTTCAGACCATATTAGATATTATGAAACTTAAATAACTAAAAAAACAGGACTATCTATATCATGCACCCCGAGAAGATTAAGTCCAACATAGTAAAATATTGATCAAGAAAGGCCTAAGTGTACTTTACAAACTTTTTAGTCAAACATAATGTTGCCTTTGCTGACTCCGATCACACTTCTGAACTTCTCAAATACATGTCTTCCAAGTTGACTATAATAGTATGTGATATTTTGTTACACCTTATTGAAAATTGGTCCAACTTACGGAGAAATATTGACTGCCCTATGAGATGGTTTTGTTTCTGTTCGCAGGTGTGCGGGGTTAGAAAAAAAAATTGCAGCTCAGCAGCCTCAGTTTGCGTCAATTTCATTCTGGCCATATGGCAATTTTTTTTGGTCATCATCATTAAAATAAAAACCCATTTTATACCTGCAGAGGCAAAAAGCCGATACATGATATCCACATACATGTCTCATGGCATTGGTTTCTCTTTTTCTTTTTCTTTTCAGATTTTCATTGTGTCCAATGTGAGCGCAGATTCAAAACGAAAGGGGGTTTCTCCAATCATGTAAAGTCTCACAGAAAAGGTAATTTTTCATAAACCTCCAGTGAAGTTGAAAAAATTGATCATTTTTAACTTTTTTTATCAAGGGTCTGTGTTTTTTGTAGACAATAGGGAATATTTAATGGTGCCTTTCCTTTTGTTCATCTAATTCTTCTGTCCATCTGTCCCAGTTTCATTTCTGTGCATTAATTTCCTTAATTATAGCTGGACCTTTAATTAATCTAGTAGGTAGTTTGATATTGATGGCCAGGTTAGATTTTCAGGGTACAAATCCAAATTTAACATTTTTAAAGCCCCTGATTGTCTAACCCACCCACTTTCACAAGATCTTCTGTTATCATCATTGGGTTTCATTCAGATTAGGTAGGTATGCAGCTTGATATTGATAAGACTTGGACTGGGTTTAATTGTTAGCTCTCTGCATTATTATTCAGTGAAGTGATAGCCCCTGAGTGTCTGACCCACCCACCTTTGTTTCTGAACAGTGACTCTTTCAATTATTATCTTTGGATCACAACCTAACTTTATATACAGCTTGATACTGATCAGACTTGTAATGAAATTTATTGTCACTGTTTTAACTCGTCATTTATAATTTTATAGTAGTTATTGCCACCAGTTTTTTTGGACCCAATATTAGATTTAAGTCAGTTGTGATATTGAGTATTGTATCAAGAAGGTTTAAATGACCAGACTACAGTGTGTGTTTTTCATAATTTACCTTTATATAAACTAATTTGAACCAAGCGATCCTTGATAGAACTCTTTCCCTTATGGCCTTTGAAAAGTGTATGTGTTGGGGGGGGAGGGGGATCATCAGTTACTCGAATTTGATTGTTTCCACAGTTGGATAAATGGATGAGTACATGTTCAATGTTGCCCTGTGTTCTTGTAGGACATTCACTAAGCACCAGTAGCCGAGTAATTTGCCCACCTAAATCTGTCAGAGCAACCGTTTAACCTGTACTCCTGTTCCGGGATGACCAAACCCCTCATATTACTTTAGAATCTGTATTTGGTACTTTCAGTTTTATGGAATACCTTGTATAGGTTTATGTACACCCTACCATATATAGTGCACACCACATAAGAAGTTTGCTTACGGTATATGTTAAATTTTCATGAAGGAATGTGGTCAAATGGTAGGGTTATTGGTTCCCAATGGGTGAACCTGAACCAGAGTGCAAACCCATCCTGTCGGCACTGGCATTGGAATACATTTTTGTCAAGTGTATCAACTTCCAATCTGCAAGGCCGAAGTTTTGTATGTGACCTAAGATGAAGAAACTTTATAGGGATGTACCACCAGAGAAAATCATAGATTTTTGGGGTAAATGCGGTTTATTTAACAAACTTTGATCCTATATTGTAAGGATTTTGTTTTTTCCTTTATCTTTTATTTTATATACCTTTTACAAAGTTGTAACATTACTTTTTATCTTTTATGTTGTTTACATGTTTTTGGACAGGTTTGTCTAAGTTATTTTATTTTATTTATTTTTTACAATTTTTTATTATTCCTTTAGAACTTACTTTTAAATCGGCACCATGTATCCAGTATTTTGCTGACAGACCCTAAACCATATACATACTTACATCCATACATATATGCATGCCTACATTACTTCCTGAAAAACATACCATTTTTGCATATCCCCCAATTATCCAATATATAGTATTCCCTCTAAAGCTGTTGATGGGAGCCATGGAATACCACCTTATAGTTAGACAACTTTAAATGAAATACATTTTGCAAATAAAAATGATATCAATGACTATACCCACTGTATAACAGTAAACGTGTAATAATAAATGGCCCAGTAGCGAGGGGGTGCTGTACTTGCTGAATTACTGTGTCCCCAAATCATTCAGTATAGATTGTAAATTGTTAAGTGTAATAATAAATGGCCCAGTAGCGAGGGGGTGCTGTACTTGCTGAATTACTGTGTCCCCAAATCATTCAGTATAGATTGTAAATTGTTAAGTTGTCATGTGTCCCCTGACTATTTAGTGTCCTATACACCAACGTGGTTCACACAACCTTGAAAAATCCTTGAATTTGAGGGGTTATTTTATAAACACCTTGAATTTTGTTGCTCCATGAATTTATGTGAGGGAATATAAGACGTTAATATTGTATAAAATATATCAGTTTTTAAATGCAAGACTTTTGTTTACATGTTTTCCAAAAGTAATGACATGGGATAAAATTGTGAGGATCAGATGAAACAACAGTTGCTAGATGGAGTAGAGTCACTTTGCAGTAGTGCCTTGCTAATTACATTTACAAAAGGATAACTAATTTATTAAGAATGTGGCCCAACTAGTAATCAGCTGTATGTAGTTCAAAATGGGAGCATGACCCATTTTCTCAAAGATAAACTACTCCTAGAAAACTTTTAGAAGTCCTGAAATTTTTTAAAGTCCTCGCAAAGTCCTTAGAAAAAAGCTCGCCTGGGCTATCTAAACCATAACAGATAAGCACACGGACACAGAAAGATGCATGCACATTGACACATACACAGACAGATTTCATGACCCTGAAGCATCCAGTATATATATTGAATTACAATGTCCCCCAACCATCCAGTATATATATTGAATTGCCATGTCTCCCAATCATCTAGTATATATATATATATATATTGAATTACCATGTCCCCCAACCATCCAATATATATACTGAATTGCCATGTCCCCCAACCATTTAGTATATATATATTGAATTGCCATGTCTCCCAATCATCCAGTACAATACTGTATTTTTACCTCTATATACAGATATATAAAAATTTTGAGACTGATCATGATGTATGCCAATAAACTCAATCTAAAGCTTTTTTTTTTTTTACTGGCTTTATACACAGACAGACAAATTGACACAAACACTGATAAGGACACACAAAGATATGGCCTCAAAGAGGCTCAAATTTTTACCGCCATAGATGTGTCATTTTGGAACATGTATGGAATTATGTTTGTGTTTGGGCTTCTTTCACACAGTTCAATTTTCATGCTTGCTCACATAAAAATTTCAAGTAGTTAAGAAGCAAACTTTTTCCAAGGTATTTGTCCAGGGGACCAGTGTCTATTTAAATGGCATTCCAGATAGGTAACTGTTCTTTGTGAAATGAATGCTTGGTAAGATGTATAAAAACAACAGGACAAAGAAAATTTAACAAAATTTGTTTGAATTTTTTTTCCTTTTATTTGTCTTTTTTTTTTTGAAAAACAATACACTTAACAAAAGGTTTTGGGGCACGTCGGGCACTTTTGAAAAGGAAATTTGTAGATGGACAGGTACTTTTAGATTTGAAAATGGAAGCTTGTTTGAACAAGATTTAAACAGGTTTTGTTGTTAGGCAATTTTGTATATTTTTATTGTGTATTTTGCTTGCAGCAGAGAAAAGCTTTCTTTAGACTGTACTGCAGAAACACCAAAAGATATCAATAATATTTTAAACATTTATCAAAACTTATTTGCTATTGCTTAATATGCATTAATTGTGCTTTCTTGGCTGATAGAAAATCAAAATCATTTGGATACACTTGTCTTCAAGGCATTGTTTATCCATCTGTTAATATTTGCTAGTCTGGCCCATAACTTTGTAACTGTCAGAAATTTTCATCAAACTTTGCTCATATACATATCATGACCAGTCAGACTCTGTGTCGTGTACCATAGTCAGGCCCCAGCCTGTAGGTCAAGATCAAGGGAAAATGTAACTCTGTAACTTGTATCTTTGTCCGGAATACAATGTTTGCACACCTGCCAACTCATATGATTTTACCGTAACAAGGCTTACTGAAAATACTCCTAAATTATGGTGCATGTCATGTGTCATTTGTGGTATTCTTGTTGTAATTTTATTTTTATGTTGTACATTGAAAATTTTGATATCTGTAATATCAACCACTCAAATGCTTTGGTCCTGGTGTATCCCGATAACTTTTTTTTACTGTGTAAAACTTGAAATAAATGAATTTTTGACTGTTAAATTTACCCCAAAACTACATAAAGTTTTTAAAGTTCTAATGCTGTGATATCGTAAGAACATCAAGTCTTGGGACACAAAAAAATAATAATATTTTTTTTTTTTTTGCTCCTAAGACTTATATGAAGGTAAAATATATAAAATTGTCGGTGTCCCAAAACTTGTAGACACAAAAAAAAATGTAAAGACAAAATTGGGAAGATCACCATACGTCACACAGCAGTGACCAGCTCGTTCAATTACCACGTCTATAAACTGTTATAAACTACTATGATTGTTTTTATGTTATTATTTTGCATGTGCACATTTTCTGATTTCTCCAACATGATTTAAAATAAAGGTAAATAAAGACTTCATAATTCATGGGCCGCTTAGATTTAACGGGAGACCTGTACTATAGTGCACAGTATTTACACGGTGCAAATTGTGCTTGGTGTCACTTGTATCCTGGTTTATTCCCAAAAATATTCTATGCAGATTTTGCTTTATTTGTCGTTTTTACCAAATTGCATTCTTCCTGATTACATTTCAGCTAGACGTTCATTACTGTTTCATTTATTTGGATTCACATGCTCAGCACTGTTTTTCAGTGGTATAAGCAAGCCTACAAAGTGATGTAATCTATACGAAAAAGCACATGTTTAATTATATAAAGCACATAACCAGCATAAATTCACATAACTGTCATATATTCATGAAAGAATGATCATAATATGTTAAAATTCTAAATAAAGATCGATTAAGATCATCGTCGATCCATTTTAGTTTTGTGTTTCGACTTCACAAAATCGTAATTTTGCACACATTATTCATCCCACTTTTGATTTTGGTAAGCTGGTTGTTTTGGCATCTCCTTTGTGTATAATTGGCAGATTTGTCTTTTGTTTTCTGACAGCAATCCAGGCTAGTTAATTGTTTAAACCCTGAAATTGGCTTGGATAAAGAGGAAATTTTGTCTGGCGGCAATGCCGGTACTTTGATGTGTAATTGCCTCCTACTATGTAATATTAGCATGATTACCGTAGCTGAGTAAACAGATACATATTTAAGGTTGCTTACATCAAAGCAAACTACCAATGAGTTTTTATTTTAAAAGCATTATTTCTGAAACTTCTTTATCGTATTTTAGAGATATTATTTAAGTTTAGTGCAGTGGTGCCTATGATTCGAGTTCAAGGTATGTACTTCAATCAGCGCAAGTAAAATCTTCAATGTACATGTTGTGACACCATGATGTAAAATGCGCACAATAAATGCAAGAGTTGAAATAAACACTATTTACGTTGCTGTCTTACTGGTAACACATTTTAATGAGTTAGATATTTCCACTTTCAGGCCCCCCCCCCCGGTACTTACAGGTGACTTTCAACAATTTTAATGCAATAATACATAAACTGACAATAGTAAACTAGAGCACAAAAGGGAGAAGTTACTGTTGAGTGGGTGTAACATACCGCTAATGCTCAATTCTTGTCATCGTCTGATCAAATTATACAATGATACATATTTGAATTCTGTAGAAATAATAAGAAAATGGAGAAAAAATAAATATATTTATTGACTTTTCAAATAAATTATAATAATTTATAACATTTCCATGTAATAATTCATGAGAGTCCCTTAACAACCACAAAATCATGTTTATGCTACATGAGATTACATAGATAAAATATGCAGATCAATCAGTAGACCAAAAAAATGTTTTAGGTGTCCCAAAACTTATAGTACATGAAAAGATTGCTTTAACTTCATGTCCCAACTTTTATAGGTCATAAAAAAAAAAAAATTTTGAAAATAATTAAGGGTGTCCCGAGACTTATAATGTCCCAAGAGTTACCGTCATTATGGTAATAAATCTAAGGACATTCTTTTAGTAAAAACACATTATCTCAAACTTGAAGTTCTAGACACATCACACAAACATGGACTAGAAGTTCTAGTCATTGTGGTAATAAATCTAAGGACATTCTTTTAGTAAAAACACATTATCTCAAACTTGAAGTTCTAGACACATCACACAAACATAGACTAGAAGTTCTATACAAATACACAGTTATCATGCCCACCAGTGTTTCATGTAATAGCATAAATTCTTTTTCTAATGTATGAAATATACTATGGAACAGATAATAAACTACATCTTGATTTCTAGACAACAAATTATGCTATACAGTTCCATATAAAAACTTTGTATTTTGATACGTTATAATTTACTGAACTCCCCCAAAAAGCTGTTGTCCAGTAGAAACTAGAAAAAATAAAAAAGATGGCATCTAGACTTGGGTTGCTTCGGCTTGTTAGCACTATTGTTGTCATATATATGAATGAATTTTGACTAAACTTTGCAAGTAAGCTTCTGTCAGCAAGAATATGACTGATACTCCGGGATTTGTTTGGGCAAGTAGTAGTTTACACTATTTTAAGTTTGTATTAGCTGAGCTTGTTACATTTCTAGAGGTTATGTAAACAATTTGGACTTTGTATTTGGGCTTACATTATATTAAGAGGATCACATGTTCATTTTCAGTTTCCACTGTTTACTGCAAACCAAAGAGGCCATGCAAATTCTGTGGACATCTCTATTCAAAACTAAAGAGACATATAATCCAGGTTCATAAAGATTGCAAAGAAGTAAAACCTATAATAGAAAATCCTGGTCAGCAAAGAGCAACTATGAGCACAATTAGAAAAGAGGGTATCTTTGCACAGAACAAGTTGCAGTGCACAAAGGAAAACCCATCATTTCAGTCTCAAAAATATTGCGAGGGGAATATAGTTTGTTGCCAAAATTGCAAGGGATTTTATTCAAAGAAATTCTTCTTCAGGCATAGAGATAAATGTCACTTGGACAAATGTGCATTTTCAAAACCCATTCCAATGGCAATGCTAGCTACTGAAGGTGATACAGTAGATACCAGCTTTCAAGACCTGTTGAACTCTTTGAGGACAGATGAAGTGGGATCTGTATGTCAAACAGATTTTACTATAAAGTTGATAGGCTCACGTTTGTGGGAAAAAAACAAAACAAAATCAGAAAAAACAATGGAAGTGAGAAAAAGTGTTCGCTCAGACATCAGAACATTGGGAAGACTTTATGTAGAATTCAAATCTTTTGAGAGGAATGAAGGCATAGAATCTGTAGAAATGTTCAACCGTGAAAAATTTAGTTCTCTGAAAAGAGCTATCTACAAAATAACAGACAAAGAAGATTCCAGCATCAAGTATGGCTTAAAGGAGAATATATACTATTTACTGCTTACAAGTGCTGAAATCCTGAAGGGAGAAGCATTGCAGGGCAAACAGGGAGAAGTAAAAGCAACAGAGTTGGACTACTTTGTCTCAGTTTTAAAGTTGAACAGACGAACAGTTTTTGGTGATGCAAGATACATGATAACCAAAAGTAGGCAAGAAAGGCTTCGATTGCCAGGCAGACTACCAGAGGATGAACCAGTGGAAAAGCTTAGAAAGTGTACATTGGAAGTGATAACAAAACACACTGAAGGCAAATATGATTTCATTGGAAAACATGACTTTGTAGAACTGCGCAATGCAGTTAGTTCCAGACTAACTCTTTTCAATGAGGTAGAGGTGGAGAACCTAGTAAAGTTGAAGATTGATCATTGGTGCAAGAGAAATCAGTGGATTACAGAGTCCCAGATGAAGAATTTGGATTGTCTCTCACCAGTTGAGAAGAAAGTGTTTTGTGACTTAGAGGTCACTTTCCAGCAGGGAAAAGGGACACGACTTGTATCATGTTTGATACCTGGCGATTGCAAGAAGGCAATGGACATCCTCTGTGACAGAAATATTCGTATGGATGCAGGTATTTTATCAACAAATGAATTCATATTTCCAAATACTGAGTCTTCACCAAACCATGTCATTGGATGGGACTGCATAGATTACATGTGTAAAAAGGCTGGAATTGAAAATTCAAACATCAATGCCACAAACAACAGAGCCGGGTTAAGTACTATGTATGCAGCACTCGAAGTCAAACCAGAAGATAGAACCTATTTTTACCAGCACATGGGGCATACAAAGGAAGTGAATGAAAATGTCTACCAAAGACCATTGCCAATTATGACTATTGCCAAAGTGGGATTGCATTTGCAGAGTTTTGACAATGGTAAGTACCTCAGTGTTTTAAGAGTGTAGTAATCTGGGATAAATTCAAATGCCACTAATAGCTAGTCACATGCTCTTGTTTTAATATTGTAGTAATATGTTAAAGGGTGGTTCATTTATAATTGGTAGTATTGATTGTACCAGTTACTTTAAAATTACATGTCATGAGACTTTGTCAAGCAAATTTAATGGAGGGCATCTTTGTATTGTGTATGGCTTGTAAAAGCATATATGGATAGTGGACTTTGAGATTTTAATTATGGTTTGTTTTACAGGTATGTCTGATACAGTCACCAACTCTGCTGCTTCATACACCCCTACAAATGAAGTTGACCCCTTAAGTGGCACTTCGAGCACTCCTCCAAGTGATACCGATAGCAGTCCAACAAATAGCACTACCAGTGCCCTCTCATGTGAAGAGGCCACCATTCACACAGGGATTGCAAACCAAGCTGCTTCATCTGACACCACTAGTGCCCCTCACAGTGACACAGTTAAAATGACCAATCAAGCAGGTATATGATTTAAGTTTAAATAAATTGTGTGGACTATATTTACAATTTTAAACCTGTTGCTGCTAAAGTTTAAGTGTGGGTGAATCTTGAGGCAAACATTTGTCACATTTCCAGAGGAATTTACTGCTATGAGTTTCACATAACTGGGTCAGTGTGACAGGCAGATTGCTGTCTTGAGACAATATTAAATATTATGAAACCAAAATAACTAGAAAACTGGGCTGTCTATATCTTGCACCCCAAGACAACAAGTCCCACATGATGACATAGTGAAATATTGACAAGAAAGGTGAACATTGAACCTAATCTAATCTGGTTTTTCTTGATATTAAGTTCAATATGAAATAAGACTATAATGATATGGACAGCTGACTAAAATATAATGATATCTTGCACTACATGATAAAGATCCATATGACTGGTTTATATGTACGGGTGTATTAATGGTATGCACTTGAAAGTGAACTAAAGACAATACTAGAAAGTCATGTTTTTATATATATAAAAAAATGAAGGTTCCCATACAAATATGTTTGCGCACAAGTTAAAATTCTGCTTGAAAGATTAGCTGGCAAGCTGTTAATTATTACAAGGGTTATTAGAGAGCTCAAGAACTTGCTCAATACCCCAGTTTTATAAAATAATCAAATAATGCCCTACCTAAAGTTGTAACAATTGGTATACTAAAAAGTAGGTAATAATGTTCCCTTAATGGTATGCATGTAGGAGACTTGTTTACCTCAAGATATACCATCATCTTCACATTATTTTCAAAATACGCGAAGCCAACTGTGCAAAGTAGGCCAGTGACCCACTGTTGGTGTTAAAACCATGATGACTTGAAACCACATCCCAACTTTAGAGGCTATAGATGATGAAGTATTGAAAGTATAGTCTGAACAGGATAGCTTGAAATTAATTAACTATCTTGACATGCACAAAGAGCAGTGTTCTGATTAAGAACACCATTAAAGCTGCAATATTTATGGTTTTGATAAATTTAGAACTAGCTGAAATTAGCTGAAATCTTAACTCACTCTATTTGACTTGCATAAATGAGACTTTTCATATTTTTTCAGTAACATTGATTTACAAATAAATGAGCTTCAGCCAATTTATTCTCATGGCATTTTAAGTTTTCTCAGTTACTTAAGTCTGTTCAGGGATTTTTGAATATGCAAATAGTTGAACAGAATTGTGGAAAACAAACAAACATAAATACATTAGCAATAACCATGGGCTAATAATGTCAATTAAAATAGGTCAATAGAGACATGATTTTCCATAGGATGATTGTTTTAAGGCAGCGGTCAACTTCAGGTCGTGATCCAAATCAATGTCGTGGAGGGTCCTCAGTAGGGTCGCAAAGGGTCATCAGGTTATACATATTTAAATCATATCATATGACTGAGGGTTGGGAGATCCTGTTGGTGGCCGATTTAGGGTCGCAGCAAAAAAAGGTTGCCAATCACTGTTTTGAGGTATGATATGCTTTCAAGATAGATTTAGTAGTGAGATGCATTTATGAAAATAGTTAACAGAAAATAGCTTCCATTAGGGACCAACCATTTAATTTTCAGGGGGAGGACTAAGATTTTTTTTAGAGTATTTTACCTCAACATACCTGTGATTCTACCGGCGGTAGGCCAAAAATACTGTTTTAAAGACCGTCTACCGCACATACCGTTTAGTAGTCGAAATCTACCGGTTTTGAAAATGTCATGGAAATTTTTTTTTTATAAAAAAAAACCCTGTTTTTTTTACGCGTTCTATAAACACATTAGATAAACCAGCCAGAACCAGTCTACTGGGAACCAGAAATGTTCGACCTATGATATGACCGGTGCGACGATGCGTGGTTGAGTAGTCGATTACAATTGTTAGCAATGTGTACACAAGAAGCGGCTAATTGATTACCTTATTGTTGTAATTTGGAGAGTTTAAGGCCTAATGCGGGATGTTGTTTGAGGTGTTATAAGTAATAAAAGGATCAAAGGTAATCCATGAGTCTTTGATTAAAACTCAGCCAATCTGTCATGGAAGGAAGATAAAACGGAGAGACCGACCAAAAATGATCTTGGCAGAAACACTTGAGTAAGTATTTTGATTTGATGTCTTTTAATTGTTCTTGTATTGTTCACGATGGTTTAAGATGAATATTTAAGGGCAGCTTGTATATTTTTTTTTCAATTCATGTCAAAATGCCGAAACTTCCACTTTTTCCCAACGCTAAGAAGCAACCAGCTAAGAAATACTACAACAAGTTTAACAATGCTTGGCTACCAGAATTTAAGTGTGTGCAGGCGAGTAGCAAAGGTTGTGACTTTGTATTGTGTCTTTTTAGGCTGGTGAATCAATGATTGGACATCTACATGTAGAGATGACCAGGCTGCTAAGAAAGCTTCTGGGAAAGTTTGTTTCAACCAAGGTCATCACCAGTGAACCAGATATTACTAATGTGAAGTTCAGACTTCTAGAAAATCAGCATAAAAGCACAACAATTATGTTCAAGTCCTAGATAAAATATATCCGCGAGTTAAAAATGTATTACTTAATATTTAATTTTAAAGTTGGGATAAATTATTAAAATCATGTGTTTTTTAACTTTATTTCAAGTCTAAATCTAATTTGTTTAAAATTAATTACAGTGGTGAAAGTTGCCAACAGATTTTTGGACTGAGTGTAGTTGTCCTATCATTGCCACATTCCAATGCTGACACAGAGAGGACATTTTCCATTCTTTGGAAAATCCAGAGTGATTCAAGGGGAAGTCTGGACCAGAAAACTAGTGACAGTGATCTCGTGAAGGAAACTAAAAATGACTGGATTTTATAAAAAATCTTTGCAGTGAACTGTGAGATTTACAACTCTTCCTTTTTAATTTAATTAACAATATACTGGCTCATATTAACTAACTATTATTGTAACATTTTCCATCAGATTCTGAATCTGAATCATGTTCAAAATTTGTGTTTTATTATAATATGAAGAGAATACATATTATGTGACAAAATTAACTTGTTTTGTTTTCAATCCCCTTAAAACACGTAAAATTTATGCCGATAAAAAATTTACCTTTTTAGAAGCCAATCTACTGATCAAAATTTGCAAATCTACTGGTTTGAAATCCTGGTTCTGTCACAGGTATACCTCAAGATTTTTTTTTTCATTAATATAATGGATATAATTAGTTCTTTTCTTCATGAAATCAGAGCAAGAATATTTTTTTCAAGCTATTTAGGGCCCAGAAATTTTTTATTACAAAAATTCCAGGTCACCCACTTTAAAATTAAATGGTCAGTTCCTAATTGGACAGTCCCTGTCTCATTATCACTAATCTGCCACAATATCAATACAGAGTGCATGGTAATCACAGAAAATATGTAAAAAGCTGTGTTTATGGAATTCAAGGAGACTATGAATTTCAGCAAGAAATATAAGAATAAAATACATTGCAGCATTAACAAGCCATACATTTTCAGAACATTAGTGTATTATAGTTTGTTTACATTTCTGCTAAAATGAAAGTGTGCCACTAGCATTATCTGATAAGCTTCCCCAGAATATTCCTATGGCAGACTCTAATTTGCTACATAATTTGAATATTTTCATGACTCGGAGGAACCATATTTAACCCTCTTGGGATATTTTGTCAAAATTCCTCCAGACTTCACCAGCCAAATGAAGTGAGATATTGCTGGTTAATGGAAATGCCCATTATTATCCTCATGCTTTTTAAAATGTCATAGATATTATATTATCCTTCTTCTGTCTGTCTGTCAATCCATCTGTTACTGCACCTTCTTCCTGATGACTGTTTGGAAATCCACACAACTTGTTAATTATCTTGCCCATGTTTAGACCTTGACCAAGAGGGGTATCATTTCTTCCTCCCTCTCAAGGGGTCCCTGGGAGGGAGGCAGGTAAAAAATACAAAAATGGCATATACAGTGACATTTTTTAAAGAAATTTGACCAAACTGAATATATCCCATCATAGGAAGAAGACACGTCATGTATGTGACAGATTTTGCATTTTGATCTCTGGGTCACTGTCTGCGTTGAGGGTGAATATGGGGTGGGGTATGGAATATGCTTTAAAAAGCATAGGGATTTGCGATGGCAATTAGCCATCTAAGCTGCCCTGGTTTTTATGCTTCTAGTGAACCTGCATTAAAAGATAAACAAATGAAGAAGAAGGGTAAAAATTCATTTTGCTTCATGAAGATTTAATCTCAACCATTGTGTATCAACTTTACCAGTTATGCAGACAAGAAATATATTTAAATATTCAATTGTTATTACAGATCAAAGATTTCACTGGGATGCCCAAACAACAAAAGTTTTAAAAGATTCATTCATTGACTGGATTAATATGCCTCGTGGCTGCAGCCTTCCAGGTACTGCTCATACATTGTATATATTTAGTCCAGTACAAACTTGCATACATTTTTTTATACCTTTTTTCTTGGTTTTGAATAACCCTCTTAAAGCAGAGCTACTGCAGTGCTCCGAACAGCTATGCCTGTGAACAGGTTGTTTTTAGTGCAATTCAGAAATAGTCTTGTATTGAGGTGTAGAATTATCTAGGTACAGTCATCTGGATTTTGTTTTTTTCTACTTCAGTTTTCTTCAGGAAGAAAATGGCTGCAAATGATGTAGGGAGGATCTCATATTTGCTGGATTTGCTCACTTGGACCAAATTTAGCTCCTTTTCAGTTATGCTGATTTGATGTTTAAAGTGTTGAGGCATATTTATAGCAGCTCCTTGTTAGCCTTTCTCCCAGTAAAGCAAACTAGGAGAAATTTATGAAATACATATACACTGCTTTATTTAGTTGTTTGATTAGTTTGGGATCATACAGACCCTAGTGTATCTGCCGGTGTGTAAACGGGCTTTGCGGGATGAAATCAACACAAGATCACTACCATGGACAGCGTCTTTTTCTCATCTCATGTTTTTATATAGATAAGGGTATTTCAGATACAAAATTATAGCAATTTATTTATGGCTGCCATTATGCTAGTTTGGTTTTTGCACAATAACTTTAATTGTCCACCATCTACAATTACCACTCTTTGTGGATGTTTTCCACTTACGGTAAGGAAGAACTCTACTGATTTTGGGGTGAAAAGTTCAAAGGTCAAGGTGACTAACTGAAAGAAGAAAAACGGTTTCTGCACAATAACTCACAGCTACAGTTACCAAACTTCATGGATAGTTTGCACTAGGGGTGAGGAAGAACCCTATTGATTTTTTATTCAAAAGGTCAAGATCACTGAAAGAATGAAAAAAAATAGTTTCTGCACAATAACATTAGTTTTACATGACATACCTCAACCAAACGTGGGTGGCTTGTACTGGGGTAAGGAATAAAGCTATTGATTTTGTGGTCATAAGGTCAATCTTTTATACATTTTTCATGATTTCTCTCTTTCAACACATTATTGGTTATTGCATGCCAAGGAAATGGGAACCAAGTGCCGTTCCCAAGAACACACCAAGGCGGCTGATCTAGACTGGCTTCAGCTGTTATCAAAACCCGTGACCTTTGGATTATGAGTCTGACACTGCTAAGTGAGCTGCTGCTGTGGACTTGGACTTTTTCCATGAAAACTTTCTGAGCAAGATTAAACCAAAACCACCTAAGCTAGACTAATGAAATGTTGTTGGCATGTTTGTATGCATATGTAGATGACCTGGTTTGATTTTTATGCCCATTGGAACATTTTGTCACATTTTTATGATTTTTTTTTAGACTTTGACTTTTTGCAGTGCATACATATTTTGCAAACAGAAATCTAGCGTTGGTTGTTAAACAGTGACATAAACAATTGTTTTATATCACTAAAAGTGAAAAATACAGCTAGGTACACAAGCTCACTCTCCCTTTTTTTTCTCTCTCTCTCCTGCTTACTGTTTTGCTTATCTATACATGACTACATCACAGAATGAGCAACAAAATAAAGATCTCACCACATACAAAAATCTGCATTCATTTGAATTGGGAAAAACAAATCAAAGAGATGAATTTGTCATTACTATTTAGAAAATTTGGATAGTAAGGAGAAAAAAGAGATCTGTTTAATTTACATTGAGTGCACAGAGTGTATTCACCATATATCGCATCCGTGTTGTAGTTGCTGAGTTACACTTCTCTTTGTAAAGAATATTCAGTGAATAATGCACATTATTGTCAGTGACCTGGTTGGTGAAAATAGGTGCCTATGAGTGAAAACAGTTAATCCAGAAACTACATTAATTCCTATCTACAACAAATGTGCTGCATGAAGTACACACCTGTGTCAACAGAACTTGGCAGATGGTTACTGGGTGCAACACAGTGGTGACCATGGAAGCTCTACAGAGGGTCATCCATTCAAACAGCCACATGAACTGTATCTATTCATAAGGTGTTTGCACATGTAAAGTTGTTAGAAGGTTTTTTTTGTTGTTCTTTTGATGCAGCTGGTTTGTTTCATTTTCAAAGGATGCATTGGTTGAAGCAATGTTTTGAAAAATTGCTGATACCTGAACATAAAATGCTGTGCTGCGAGTCTACATGTTCATGTACATACTATTTGCTTATACAACTTTTTATGATGATACCCTGTAGTTAATTTTTTCATCCAATCCATTTATTCATCCTTGCATTTATTGGACTCCCTGGTATTAAGGCGTATTTGATTTTGTGACATGTGCCTGTTTTGTGAATGAGTGATTGAGTATCCATATATTTCCTAACACTGAACAAAAACATGTTTTTTTATAAAGTTGTTTCAAAGAAATTATCAGAATTATTGAAGTTCAATAATATTGGGATCAAGAGTTTTGTTGCTAATCGACTGGTCTGCACAGATTTAAAATAAAGTTGTCGTAAATTATAATGGAATATAAATAATGTTCTTCTTCCCATGTAATTTATTAACACTGTGATAGAAATCATTGAAACAGGTTTCAGCATTTAGAATTTAGTATTCATTCATGCAAAGTGCAAAGAAAACTCATTAAATATGAGTCCAAAATGAATCAGAGAGAGAGAGAACTTTCAAGATATATAGGCGGTTTTCAGAACAAGCTCAGCTCAGTAGAAGCACTGCAAAACATGCCCAACACCTGCAAGATTGTTGTCTAGTGCATTGCATTGGGATGCAGTATTAGTCTCTGGTCTCTCTCTTTCAGGTAAAACAGCAGTGGAACAATGGATAATGAAAAGCAAAATCAAAGCACCTTACAACAAAGTCAGAACAAAATTAATGAACATGAAGAGGCTTCAACAAGAAAAAACCAAACAACAACTACAGAAAATTGGTGTACCTTAAGCACCTCTTGGAACCCACGTGTCCATCCATCCATCCTTCCATCCATCCACCTGGCACACGCTCATATTAATTCAACTAGTCCCAGTTTTGAATGAATTCCCGCAATTTTTATATTGTTATTTCTTACTTGCAACTGAATTCAGTGTATGACAAAATCTTCTAAATGCAACTGTCATACATTTTTCAGTGGATTGCTATGAAACTTGGTAAATGTTGTAGTCATCAACTCAACATGTGCATATCAACAAATAACTTTGCTCTGCAATTATTGCCATTTTTATTAATTTAGCTGAATACACTGTATGTCAGAATATTGTAAATGCAAATAGTCTGTTTTTGATGGATCGCTGTAAAACTTGGTACATATTATGGTCATCATCTGAAGATGCACATATTGACAAATTACTTTGCTCCTGCAATATTTGCTTGAATTATTGTCTTTTACTTGCAGCTTGATGTAGTGCACGACTGAATCTTGTGAATGCAACTACTGTTTAAGTTTTCAGTTCATCACCATGAAAGATAATTTGGAGATGCACATATCGTCAAATTACTGTCCTCCTGCAATTTGTGTTGTTGAATTATTGCCCTTTTTTGTTTTACAGTGACAGATTCTTGTGCATGCAACTAGTCCTGCAGTTTTTGATACATCACTGTGAATTTTGGGTACATATAATGTGAAAATGGTGCAGATATGAAAACAATTATGTGTATACTTTTGTGAAGGAGTTTGAAAACCAGACATAATTGACCTTGGGTTCCAGTGAAGGTCATAGCTTGTATTTTCGTACTTGCCTGTAATGCAGATCTACATAAACAATATGGATCTCCACATTTTCTCCATATTTTTTCCACAAATATTTATAGAAATAAATATGATGTTAAATTCACTTATTCAAAAATACAGAAATATTATGAAGAAAAATACAGAAATTCTAGCCCAAGATTTTAGCTCTACTGGTCGCAGACCAGGAGAGCTTATGTGGTGGTATGTCATCAGTCCATCCATTAGCATAAACTTTTTATCGCTATACCTTCTAAACTACTTGGAGGATTGCCATGAAACTTTACACACACCTTCATTCTATGTACTAGTTGGTCCTAAATGAAAATGGTGCCATTTGGACATCCAGTATGGCTACCACAGTGGCCATCTTAAAAATCTTATCACTACTCCTTCTGAATGGATGAAGAGGTTTTCACTATAAGACTTATTATGATTAGTTGGACCTAACTGAAAATGGTGCCGATCTGGAGTCCAATATGACCACCACAGCAGCCATCTTGAAAATCTTGTTATCGCTACTACTTCTGACCAAAAAGTAATATTACCAGGGGATTTTCACCAGAAGTTGTCTTATGATGTCTAGTTGGTCCTAAATTAAAATGGTGTCACTTGCATATCCAATATGGCCACTGCAGTGGCCATCTTGAAATCTTATCACTGATCTTCCTGAATGGATGGTCGTTTTAACATATTTTTTCTTTTACTAAACGACTTCTTGTGATATCTAGTTGGCCCTAAATGAAAATGATGCTGATCAGACATCCAATATGGCTGCAGTTGCCATCTTGAAAATCTTATCACTACTTCTCCTGAATGAATGGTCATATTGGCATTGGGTTTTCACTGAACGACTTCTTACCATGTCTAGTCGGCTGATCTGACTTCCAATATGGCCACCATAATGGTCATCTTGAAAATCTTGTTGCTACTTCTAGATGGCTAGTAATATCGATATTGTGTTTTCACCAAAAGAATTCTCATGATGTTTAGCTGGTCCTAAATGGAAATGGTGCCAATCTGATATCCAATATGGACATCATGGCAGCCATCTTGAAAATCCTGTTATCATTACTCCAAAAAAAACAGTCATGTCAACTTGAGGTTTCCACCAGAAGACTTCTTATGATGTCTTGTTGGTCCTAAATGAAAATGGTGCAAATCTGACAAACAATATGTCTACCACAACAGCGGATTTGAAAATCTTGTTATTGCTGAAGAATATCAGATATGGTTTCAATACTCAGCAGTTAAAATTATGAAATGTTCTTATCTTGAATTTCTGGCAATTCTTTTCGGCCAGTTGAGCATCAGTCCTTGAGGAACTCTTGTTTTTTATATGGAAAACATAACACTGAACTTGGCCATTTTCTTATATAGGAAAATATGGAGTATATGACTTTGTTATTTTTTCACTATGGAGGAAAAATGTGGCATGTGGACATGCAATTCAGTATGGGCAGAAATCAGAATTTACACCTGCTGGAGGCTCCATTATACAGATTTTGTAAAATTGGAGCATTAAAATATAAAAGTACATATATTACAAAAAAAATGCCAGAGACAACATTTTTATTTTATATAATCTTATAGTGTCAAGCTAATTACCATATTGTGAAGTTTGAAAGCACTGGTAAATTCTGATTCTTGATAAACTCTGGTAAGTTGCTTCGAGTCTGATCCATAGGTTTCATTTGAGTATAAAGATTCTCATTAAATTTTTTCTGTTGAATGATAACAAAATTCATTGAGTTTTGCTTTTACAGAAAAAATGAGGATAATATTTTTCTTTTATATGATGGGAGAGGAGGAAAAAAACTTAGTTATGGGTGTTGAGGGTTCAATATGCTACTTATGCTGTCCAGCTTCATTAGGAAATATTAGTCCGACCAAATAGTTTTTACTATATTTACGATATATTGATCCTATGTACATGTGCAAATGAATTTTGAGCAGATTTTGTATTTAGTGTATTCCAATAAAGTTGATGGAGGGCACTCGGACAAAGGTCAAGACTTTGAGGTGGGGTTGAATGACAGTAATACATGTAATTGACCACGAAAGGTAGTACCTATCTGATTCATTTATTTGTTTGGAAGGATCTATTCTGATCTCTTTCACAATAATGATCATGTACATGTAGATTTGCTCCATGATTTTGCAAGGCCTTTGATTTTTAGCTCTACTGGTCATAAAATGGAAGATCTTCTGGGATGGCCTCTTGTCCATTGTCCATCTGTGAGCACAAGTTTATTATCACTACTCCTTCTAAACTACTTGGAGGATTGACATGAAACTTGACACAGAGACCATCTTGAAAATCTTTTTATTGCTTCTCTTAAACGGATAGTAATATCAGTACGGGGTTTTTAGTAGAAGACTTCTGATGATGTCTGGTAGGTCCTAAATGAAAATGATGCTGATCCGACATCCGATATGGCCACCAACATGGCCATCTTGAAAATGTTATCTCTACTCCTTCTGAATGGATGGCCATATCAACATGGGGTTTTCACTAAAAGATTTCTTGCGAAATCTTATTGGTCCTAAATGAAAATGGTGCCAATCTTATATCCAATATGGCTGCTATGACGTTCATCTTGGCAGTCTTGTTATAGCTACTCCTACTGAATGGATGGTCATGTTGAGATGGGGTTTTCACCAAAAGACTTCAGATGATGTCTAGTTGGTCCAAAATGAAAATGGTAACAATCTTGCACCCAATATGGCTGTCACAGTGACTAGTTTGAAAATCTTGGTATTGCTCAAGAATATCAGCGATGGTTTCAACACTTAGTAGTTTAAAAAAAAAAAATGCTCTTATCTCTTGTTTACATATTGAATTGTCATTTATTTGTAGAATCCCCAAAATTTGGAGGTTTGTTGCAGTAGTAGTGACCCTCTTATGCTTAATATTAACTGTGACAAAAGTGCACACCCAAGACATTGGGCTACAAGATTTACCATATCATTTAAACCCTTGTATACCTCACAAAAAACTGTACTGAAGCCTTGTTTTTTTAGTTGCATCTCGAGTTACAGAATTTGATTCAAAGTTATCGTAAGTTAACCTTGTACCTAATTTTTTTGTTAGCCAGGTGAGTGATCTCAGACCCACATGAGCCTCTTACCTCTAGCATGGTTCATGCTAGGATCACCAAACTTGGCAAATGTTTTGTGGCTTATATGCTGTATTTTGCTATGTAAAATCAGTCCTACTCACTAATAACAAATACACATTCGCCTTCTCACACACACCATTTAGTCTTGGATGTTTTAACTCTGACTATGTGCAGCTAGAGGCTTTTTATTTTTTGAAAACTATGGGACCCCTTACCCAGTCCACAAAATTTAGTATCCATGAAAATGTAATTTACCCAGTTCACAAAATTAAGTATCCATGAAAATGTAATTTTTCACTAAACCACAAAATTAAATGAATTCATAGTATCCTATTGGTTCCTTAAAGGTGAGCATTTGGTGTGGTTCGGCATTTGTTGTGCGTTGTCAGTCATCGGTTGTCTATTGTGAACCTTGAGCAGAAATTTATATTGTAGTAATATTAATAATAATAATAATGACTTTATTTAAAGAGGGTGACACAATTAGTTGCATGGAACTCTTTGTGGCCCTCTATTATATGCATATTTACATACAGAGTACATGTACATAGTTGCATAATAATAATAATAATAAAGCATTGATAATAAGCTACATGTATATATGGACATAATAAACTGAAAGTTTAGTAAGAACATGATCCAACTAGGTACATTGTGTATATACAGTACAAAAATTGTGAGACAACAAAATGGAAGGTTTGAGAATTTATACTTTTAAGTTGTAATGTATTTGTCAAATCGAACAGGTTCCACTTTTCATCCATTGAATTAGATGATAATTAAATGCATTTATATTTGTACTTTATCTAATTTCCTTTGGAATTCGATTCCAAATTAGTGACCCCGAATATTTAAAACTTTTCTTAAAGAGTTCTGTATTTGGTTTTGGAATGCAGGGCGGTTAGCTGAAATTGATCTTTAATTGGGAGTGTTGCCTTGTTTTCTAGCATGAAATAGTTCTTTGAGATATAATGGGGCCATATTGTTTGAAACTTTGTGCATAAGTCTAGCTTTTCTCAAAAATATTTGTTCACTTACTGTTAACATTTTAATATTATTCATTGCATTTGTGATGTTTTCAGCATTATCTAGGATGAGTTTGCAAGCGGAATAATTTGCAAATATTCTTGTCAGAAGTGTTTCCCCAGATAACATTACAGTTGTCTAGGTATGGTTGTATATAGCTTTTGTAATATATTAACCTATGTTTAGTTGATAGATATGGCCTTATCTTGCTTAATAACCAGAGACATGAATTGACTTTATGACATATGACTTGAATATATTCATTCCATTGCAAAATGTTGTCAACCATCACCCCAAGGATTTTGTCATGGGTTACCATTTGTAGACCAATTTCATTCAACTTGAGATTCAAATTGTTGTTTTCCAATTTTGCTCTTTTTTGTTGGGTAGTAATCATTAATACTTTAGTCTTATCTGTGTTTACTGTCATGCCATTTTCATTACACCAGGAATCTGTTCTAAGTAAGGCTGTCTGAAGGGAGACCTCTAGGTCTGATTTTAGGTGTTTGAAATCTGATAGAGTGGTGTCATCTGCATATAAGTAGGTAGATGAAATGCAGTTGCCTATTTTCAGTGGTAGATCATTTATGAAAATGAGAAAGAGGAGTGGGCCCAGGATTGATCCTTGTGGTACTCCACATGTAATTGGTTCTTTAGAAAAACTGCTATTTATTTTGACACACTGTTTTCTCATTGTTAGATATGATGTAAACTAATCAAGCGTTGAATTGTCACATTGATAAATGTTTAATTTATTGATAAGAATATCATGATCAACAAGGTCAAAAGCTTTTCTAAGATCAACTAGTATGGATCCAACTAATTTTCCTTGATCCAAGGCAGTAATCCATCTATCTATCATGGAGATCAAGGCTGTCTCACAGGAGTAGTTTTCTTGGAACCCTGATTGGTTTTGATGAATTAAATTATAGTTTGATAGGTACATCAAAAGATTGTCATGGACATGCTTTTCAAGTAGTTTGGACAGAGTTGGTAATATAGATATGGGTCTGTAGTTATTGACATCTTCTTTGCTGCCAGTCTTGTGAATGGGGGTAACTTTTGCCAATTTCCAGGTCTGGTGAAACACTGAGGTGGATATGCTTAGATTACATATGTAAGCTATGCTATCAAATATTATTACCTTACCTTTTCAATTTTTAGCTCACCTGGCCATAAGGTTCACATGTATGTTGTGGATGAAATATTATGCTGATTAAACAAATCTTAATTTTAATGTGTGCTCTTTTGTTATTGTTTGTTGAAACATAGCATGTAATAACATTTACATCATGTTTGAAGGTAATACTCGTACAAGTTTAGAGTTTGTTTACAAAAAAAAGCCAGGAAAACTTGAACGCAAAATAATGTGTTTTTGTGTATCTAACTATCTATCTGTACATCTACATACAATGTCAGTAATGTAACTCACTCTACAAGGAAGTATTGTTCACTTTAAATCGGCCTAGTTTCTAACATTTTTCATTTCTTCCCCTTTCTTGCCTCCTTATTTTCTCAACTTCATACACAACGCCCTACACATTTTAATTAAGTTTCTCCTTTTATATTCTTTTTTCAATTCTCATCTTTCATCAACTCCTTCATTGTTCAGCTTTGTGCTTTGTATACCATGGCCAAATGTTAATGTTTAGCTACGAGACTCTTCACTATTGACTATTCAACAATTTAAAATTGTTGTCATTAAAACTCGGTTTCATCCGCCATATATTTACATATATTTACAATGTTTGTATTGTCAAAAGGAGAAAAACAAACTATTAGCTTTCGTTCTAATCCTTTACCTTCTGTATTATGGAACTTGTAATCTCGAACTTCACCGTTATGAAATGAAATATGTTTAAACTAAAAGCATTGTTTACAGTACTGAAATGGCTTACAATATATGAAAGGATTGATTTTCACAAGACAGATCTTGTACATAATGTCTAAATGGAGCTGCTCCAGAGTACCTACAGAATTTATTCAGCTGTTATTCAACACTTAATACCAGTTGAGATCAACATCACATATGAAACCTTCATCCATCAAAGCCACAATTGAACAATTTTATAAAAGTTTCCAATACTCTGGTATAGTTTTGTGGAATAAGCTTCCATTGCCTGTAAAAACTGCAAAAAATATTAATATTTAAGAAGAGATGATATTTTAGTCTAATTTATGATACTTGAGACATGTACTAAATAGTAATTACTATTAACTTTTTGTATGATGTATATTTTTATACTTCAAGGGCTTCAAGGGAAAATTATTTTCGTCTAAACGAGTCGCCCTCTATAAATAAAGCATTAGTAAATATTAGTAATAGTATTGTGTAAACAATTGGATCCAGGTCTGTTGTGCTACCTATTTTCAAAATTGTTCAATTTAATTTAATTGGCTCACAAATTAGACGTGATGAATACAAGATAACCAATTACAAGCCTTTAATCTAAGATAAGGACCCACTCATGTACTTTGATTTGAGGATAATGACGCCTTGGGATGTACATGTAAGCGTAAAATAATAACGGTTACCCAAATTAAGTGGCACATCCTCATATGCCATCATATGCCCAGTTATTGAACTTCATTTTAATTAGTACTTTGGTTTATCTGGAAATTCATTAGACAAGTAAATCTTTTAATAACAATTAAACATATCATTTTTCATATTGAGGTTGATTGCATATGGGTACATATAATCTATATATTAATATGCAATGAGTTAATAAAGTTAGGTTATTCCAAGTTTTCCTTGATTATCACATGATGCAAGGTTAAAGATATATTAGGTTTAGAACTTGAATTTGTAACAGATTATGGCATGTTCCTGATGATTGTGAATGGAGTAAGATGTGTAATTAGCAATAATATCACATACAAATATGGAGTCAGTGCAAGGCATGATGGGAAGAAATCGTTTTAAAACATCAGATGACTATGATACTTGGTGCAAATTTTCATGGCCATTTCAAGGACTACCCATTAGCCCCAGAGAAAATAATTTCTGATGAAAATTATTTATTTCCCTTGAAAAAGAAGTTGATAAATTATTTCAAAGGTACAAAATGAACTATACCAAAACTGTTATGTACATGTACATTGAAAAACAAGAAGATATCTTTTATTGATGATATAAAGCTTTACATATGGTTATGTATAAACGGAAAAGATGCACAGAGTTGTCTTGTCTGAATAACAACCATGATAGAAACCCTATATTGAACCTAATACAAATTTGAGACATAATAAACAAATGATTTTGAGAAAGATTTTCGAAATGAGAAACAACATTGTTTTCGGTCAACAGATAGAAAATCTCAGAAAGAAAACAACAGTTAAAATATATAAAGACTAAAATAATATTTTCAAATGCCAGAAGGATTTACCATTTGCACAGGGGAACAATTATTGACACTGACGTGGTGTTCAGTTTCAAAACATGAAAATCAAATTATCCAAACCAACTTACAATGAATTTAAAGTGTATAAGTTATCTAAATGGTTAATGTATAAATTTTAATACAACATGTTTGAAAAAATAAATATACTGATTCATTACATATCTATGTTGAGACAGAAAACTTTTACAGTAACATGAAGGATAACCTAAAGGTTTATACAACTATATAGAGTCATTCCAAAGGATAGCATATTTGGTTACCACAAATGAATGAAAGACTTTGTAAAGGTGGGTAATATATTTGTCAGTATATATACATAATTAAATTAATGTATATGTTTATTTTATGCTAGGCAGTGAATTACTGGATTTTCCGAGTAAAATAATTGTGAAAAAATATATCTTGTCAATGGATGTTGATAACATATATATATATATATATATATATATATATATATATATATATATATATATAATTTTTAGCGATTTTTCAGAGATGTGTGCATTAGTGTAAAGGTAAAGATGGCCGTCTTAGAAACTAAATGACTTTGGTTCAAATCCAACCATTAAAACTATTATTTTTTTCATTTTCTTTTTATCTGCTGTTTTACCTTGAATTGGGAAGGAGCATTATGTAACTACTGATATTTTATGTGCAAATAGACACAAAACAGCGCAGAACATCAACGGTAAACCGCTGACATTATCGCACGGGATATAGTAAGAAATCTGCTTCTTCAGCCTGTTATACAAATTGCTAGACAATACGCTTGAGCATAACATAAAAAGAATATTTGCTCGTGAAAATACTGAGTTTTTCACTCACTCGATGAAATATATCCGTTATTCACTCGTTTCAAGCAAAAATCCTCTCTATATTGTTATGTATGATGTTTATATAATATTATAAATATTTTAGGAAATTATAAATGTTTCTTCACTTTAATATTTGCTTAAATCTTAATGTTTATCAGGAAAAACATGTTTAACTAGTGTCCTTGAATTAGGTTGTTTTGATCAATATAATGTTTTCTCAATTTGAAGGTCAAGGTTGATTTTGTTTACAACTAAAATTCCATTAAGATGACACACATTCTAGAACATTCTGTCATGTGACCAATCTTTATATATACCATGTTTGGTGGACATTTTTTCAGTTTTGACATTACCATCAGTCTTGTAAAGAGCTATTACAGTTGTGAAAATTCATTCCAAATTCTAAGAGAGGAATTATTTTAAATATTAATTGGATTATAACAGTGTTCATAAACTTTTGGATTTTGAATTTTTAATTGATGATTTTGGAATTTATCTGAACTTATTCAGAGATTTTGGAATACTTCATTTTGACATCAGCACATCAAAGATTACTAGTACATCAGGACTTTGGAGACCATTGGCACATAATAACATTCAAGGACACAGCCGTGAATTTGGAACATTCTATATTTAGGACTTGTGATTAAAACAATCATTCTTATTGGATTATTAGGATTTCAAAACACATTACTGTAAGTGACTTTTTGATTTTTCATTTTAATTATCTAGTAATAAATTGCTTGTTGATTTTTACTTGATTTGTTGGTTTCACTTTCTTTCTGTTACATTTTTCTTAGACCATAGAGTCGTAACAGAAATTGGGGGCCGTTCCGGGATTGAATTTCTTTAAAGCATATTAGAGATATTAAAGTTATTTTTGAAATTCATATTGATTTTGTCTTGGAATTTTTTTGTTGTCTTTGGCAAAGATTTTAAATAGAGAAATTTTTTGTGTGAAACCAACAAGCATTTACAATGGCATCTAATGTTCAGAATTTCATTTCAAAACCTACCCAGGAGGGGTTAGAGTGCATGAGAAAGGATGAGTTGCTCGAGCTTGCCAGAAAATACAGTCTATCTGAGGCAAAAGTATCATTGACAAAACAGGAGATAAAGATTATTTTAATTCAATATTTAGTAGGAAAGGGAATTTTTGAAAATAGTGCTTTAAGTTTGAAGAGAAAGCCTGTATCTGGTTCTGACAGGAAATTAAGGGAATTTGAGTTAAAGAACCAGATGGATTTAGAATTGGCAAAGCTTCAGATTCAGAGAGAGAGAGAAAAAGAAGAGAGGCAGATACAAATGCATAAGGAAGAGAGGCAGATGCAGATGGAGAGAGAGAAAGAAGAGATGCAGATGGAGAGAGAAAAGGAAGAGAGGCAGGTGCAGATGGAGAGAGAAAAGGAAGAGAGGCAGATGCAGATGGAGAGAGAAAAAGAAGAGAGGCAGATACAAATGCAGAGAGAAGAAAGGGAAATGCAATTTAAATTAAGAGAATTAGAACTGGCAAGCAGAACACACTCCACTCCTTTAAATACAAGTTCAGGTTTTGATGTTACTAGATATATTAGGTTAGTACCCCCTTTTCAGGAAAAAGAAGTAGATAAATACTTTCTTCATTTCGAGAAAATAGCTGAAAACTTGAAATGGCCCAGAGAGCATTGGACTTTGTTATTACAAAGTGTACTTATTGGCAAAGCTCGTGAAGTCTACACTTCACTGTCAGTACAACAAAGCACTGATTATGATGTGGTTAAGGAGTACATCTTCAAAGCTTATGAGTTGGTACCAGAGGCATATCGACAAAGGTTTAGGAATTGTAGAAAAGAAACTGGACAAACTCATGTTGAATTTGCAAGGGATAAAGAACAACTATTTGATAGGTGGTGCTCAGCCAAGAAAGTTGATCAAGCTTATGATAACCTCAGACAGCTCATATTAATTGAAGAGTTCAAGAGGTGCATCCATAGTGATGTTAAAACCTATCTTGACGAGCAGAATGTGGAAACTTTGGAAAATGCTGCTCGTATGGCTGATGATTATTCCTTGACTCACAAAATTTCATTTGGCAATAAGTCGTCCTCTCAGCAGTTTTCTGGTAAAAAACCATTTCAATCTCATTCGAGTACTTCCAAATTTCACAACAGCACAACTGTTAGGAATCAAACATCTGATAAGACTGATCAGAAATCCTTATCTCTTCCTACGTGCACTTATTGTAAAAAGAAAGGGCACGTTATTTCTGATTGCTTCAAGTTGAAAAATAAGCAACAGAGAAAAGACAGAGCTTTTCCAAATGCTCTTATTTCTACGAGGTCAAGGTCACGGTCTTGTATTGAAAGCAATACATTTGTTGGGTCAAACAAACCCCAGTCTGATTCTATTTTGGAGGCTTTTGAACCATTCATGTCAGAAGGTTCTATATCACTTATTGGTGATTCTGCCAAACCTATCCCAATTAAAATATTAAGGGACACTGGAGCTTCTCAGAGTCTTTTATTATCAGGTACTTTGCCTTTGTCTGAGGAGTCTTCTTCAAGTGAAAGTGTTCTTGTTCAGGGAGTAGAGTGCGGCTTTGTAAATGTTCCTCTTCATTGTGTAAATTTGGCATCAGACTTAGTTTCTGGACCTGTGACTGTTGGGGCAGTGACTTCTTTACCCATAGAGGGTGTTCATTTATTACTAGGCAATGACCTAGCTGTAGATAAGGTTGTGGTTAATCCACTTGTAACTGACAAGCCTTGTTTGGATCAGAAAGTTGATCCTGTCGAAACTGAAATCCCTGATTTGTACCCTGCTTGTGCAGTTACTAGAGCTATGGAAAAAAGAGCTCTTGAGAGTGATGTTGATCAGGATATTATTCCTTTAGCTGACACATGTATTGGTCAGTCTTTTGATGAGGTCACTTTTTCCTCAGGTATTGATCAATCAAACGGTATTGATCACAGTGATCCTCTTTTGGCAACTCATTCTCTTTGTTCTAATCAGGATGACAAACGACAATCCCTTGTCGTTGAACAGGAGCAAGATCCCGAGATATCTTGTTTGTTTCAGAGGGCTATTAGTGAAACTGAAGCCACACAAGTTCCAGTGTGTTACTTTGTGAAAAATGGGGTCCTTATGAGGAAATGGAGACCACCTGATGTACCCGCTGGTGACGAGTGGTCAGTGAGCTATCAAATTGTTGTTCCTAAGTCATATCGACAGGAAATTCTTAATTTAGCCCATGAAACTCCTTTGGCTGGTCATTTAGGAGTCCGTAAGACTTATCACAAGATCTTGAATCATTTTTATTGGCCGAAACTCAAAAGTGATGTTTCTAAATACTCCAGATCTTGTCACACTTGTCAAATGGTAGGAAAACCCAATCAGAAGATACCTAAGGCTCATTTGAAACCTATTCCTGCATTTGATGAACCATTTAGTAGAATAATAGTAGACTGTGTTGGTCCTTTACCCAAAACCAAGTCAGGCAACCAATACTTGTTGACCATCATGTGTGCATCTACAAGATTTCCAGAGGCAATTCCTCTGAGAAATATAAAAACTAAAACTATTGTGAAAGCTTTGGTGAAGTTGTTTACACTTGTTGGCCTTCCCAAATCTGTCCAGTCAGATCAAGGGTCAAATTTTATGTCGGGAATTTTCCAACAAGTTATGCATGAATTAGGCATTCAACAGTTTAAATCTTCTGCCTATCACCCTGAAAGTCAAGGTGCTTTGGAAAGATTTCATCAAACTTTGAAGAATATGATTCGATCATATTGCTTTGATACAGAAAAGGATTGGGATGAGGGTGTTCATTTGTTGTTGTTTGCTGTTAGGGAATCAGTTCAAGAGTCGTTTGGTTTTAGTCCCTTTGAACTAGTTTTTGGTCATACTGTCCGTGGACCATTGAAATTATTGAAAGAGAAACTTCTTTCAAATGAAGATTCAAAGATTAATCTTCTTGATTATGTCTCTGATTTCAAATACAAGTTGTCAAAGGCCTGTGAAGTAGCAAGAACTAATCTTCACACTACCCAGTCAAAAATGAAATTAAGGTATGACAGAAATACACAGGAAAGGAGTTTTAAACCTGGTGACAAAGTTCTGGCTCTCTTTCCCATACCTCAGAATCCTCTTCAGGCTAAATTTTATGGTCCTTATACCGTTGAAAAGAAAGTAAATGACTTAAATTATATCATTAACACTCCTGGGAGACGGAAACAGAAACAACTTTGTCATATAAATATGTTAAAGGAATATTTTGACAGAGATAGCTCAGCTAATTATTCTGTTAATTTAGTTGTACCTGTCCCACACAGTGAAGATATCAACAATGGAGTACAATCAGACTATAGTGACTCTGGTATAATCAATCTTCGGAATTCAGAAATATTGAACAACCTAGACCAGAAACTTTCACATCTACAACAACAGGAAAGGAATGAACTAAAACAGCTATTACGTGACTATGAGCACTTGTTTCCTGATGTTCCAACACGAACAAATAAAATTTATCATGACGTTGACATTGTAGATTCTGCGCCTGTGAAACAGCATCCTTATAGGATGAATCCTCTCAAACAGAACTATCTGAAGAAAGAAATTCAGTATCTACTGGAGAATGATTTCATAGAACCAAGTAAAAGTAACTGGAGTTCACCATGTATTCTTGTTCCCAAGCCAGATAATACATTCCGTATGTGTACTGACTATAGAAAAGTCAACAGTGTCACCAAAACTGATTCATTTCCAATCCCAAGAATGGACGATTGCATTGATAAAATTGGAAATGCTAAATATGTCACCAAGTTTGACCTTTTAAAAGGATTCTGGCAAATTCCACTGACGGAAAGGGCAAAAGAAATTTCAACATTTGTAACTCCAGATGGACTTTATCAATATAAAGTCATGCCGTTTGGAATGAAAAATTCGCCTGCAACGTTTCAACGTCTGATGAACATAATAACATTTGGTCTTGATAATTGTGACGCTTATATTGATGACGTCATTATCTACAACAACACCTGGGAAGATCATTTGGAAACCATTCGAAAATTCTTTGATCGACTCAGCGATGCGAATCTGACAATTAATTTGAGCAAAAGTGAGTTTTGCCATGCTTGTGTCACATTTTTAGGACATATTGTGGGACAAGGTCAAGTTAAACCTATAGAAGCTAAGGTTAAAGCTATCTCTGAATTTCAAGTTCCAATTTGTAAAAAGCAACTGATGCGATTTCTAGGTATGGCTGGATATTATCGGAAATTTTGTTCCAATTTTTCCAAAATTGCTGAACCTTTGACAAGTTTGTTGAGTAAGAAAATCAAATTTTGTTGGTCTGACAAGTGTCAGGAATCTTTTGACAAGTTAAAGGCCATGCTTAAGAATGCACCAGTTCTTTCTGCACCAAATTTCAGCCAATCATTTAAATTATCTGTTGATGCAAGTGATGTAGGGGTTGGTGGAGTATTGATTCAGGAAGACAAAAGTGGTGTGGATCACCCTGTGTGTTATTTTTCTAAAAAACTAAACAAGCACCAGAAAAATTATTCCACAATTGAGAAGGAATGTTTGGCTTTGATATTGGCTTTACAACATTTTGAAGTGTATGTTACCTCAGCTCTTTCTCCAATTATTGTGTACAGTGATCACAATCCCCTTACTTTCATCAACAAAATGAAAGATAAAAATCGGAGATTGTTGAGATGGAGTTTGATATTGCAGGAATATAACATTGACATCAAACACATCAGGGGAAAAGACAATGTGATTGCAGACGCACTCTCACGTGCCTAGAAATGTAATATTACTTGATGTAATTGAGTCCAGTATCATAAAACATGTTCTTATGTAATTTTGGTTATTCTTGTATTAGATGTATATTCAAAAGAAAGCTTTATTGCATAAATCTTTCTTTTTCTTTATGAGGGGAGGTGTTATGTATGATGTTTATATAATATTATAAATATTTTAGGAAATTATATGTTTCTTCACTTTAATATTTGCTTAAATCTTAATGTTTATCAGGAAAAACATGTTTAACTAGTGTCCTTGAATTAGGTTGTTTTGATCAATATAATGTTTTCTCAATTTGAAGGTCAAGGTTGATTTGTTTACAACTAAAATTCCATTAAGATGACACACATTCTAGAACATTCTGTCATGTGACCAATCTTTATATATACCATGTTTGGTGGACATTTTTTCAGTTTTGACATTACCATCAGTCTTGTAAAGAGCTATTACAGTTGTGAAAATTCATTCCAAATTCTAAGAGAGGAATTATTTTAAATATTCATTGGATTATAACAGTGCTCATAAACTTTTGGATTTTGGATTTTTAATTGATGATTTTGTAGGTAGGATAGTATGCATATAACATGCCAAAAATTCTCGTGATCATGAGCTAAATACAAAAACTTAACCAAAACCAACGAGACAGAAAGAAATGAGGAGACACAAAAGGGTCGATAGCAAAACAGAGTGGATCCACACCACTTCTGACACTGTTGAGTGGGACAATTACCCAATAGGGCAGAATGAAATGTACAGCAAAACTAATGGGAAAAAAAGGTATGCTGGTTGATTGAACAAAAATAATAAGAGTAAAACAAAATCGCCACAAAGAACAAGTCCAAAATTAAACTGATGGTGCTTCATCATCGATGAGCCTAATTTTAATGATGCAAACTCCGGTGGAGAAGAATGCGCCCACGAGACGGTGGAATTATATCAAGGAAGTGATACAGATAAACAATTATCTAAAATAATGCTAGGAGATGAGGACGAATTGATAGGGAATGAAATGGCCAAATTACCAACATCCAAGTGAGCAATGAAAAAAAAAGAACACATACATGGTCAGTTGAATGGCCACAAAAGTAAACACACATAGACAAACTAGGGATATTGTAAGCCACAAGAGGTCACCTTTCCACATGAAGTCAAGGCTATGAACTTAAACCCCATTCAGACAAAAAAGGCACCAAAAACTTTATATTAGGAGCATCAAAACAGGAAAAACTAGAAAAAAGAAAATCAACCACTGAACAATACAGGCAGCTAAAACAACAATTCCAAAAACAACAATGACCACAGCAACATACACAAAATGAAAAAAAAAAAACAAGTAGAAAAACACCAATAAACACCAAGCTACAAATTGACATGTTACATACATGTAAATATGGAAATTACTAGTATTACACTTGAGGTTATGGTAACATTTTTGGTGTGGACATGTGTATGTATATGTGAATCAAATGTGTAATGTGGACTTGTGTATACAATAGGTTATGAAGACATATTTATAATGTATTCACAGGTTTTGTGCACATATATGGAGAGAATTGTGTGCTTTGTATATGCCTTTATATACAGTCGAAACAAACACAATATTCATATATAGCATTTCTAAAGTCTTTTACATGCAATCCTTGCGACAAATTAATAAGCAAAAACAGTATTGGATAACTTTGTCCATACAAACTAGGATCGAATCCAAATCCACATATATATATATATATAATATATATATATATATATATATATATATATATATATTAAAGAGCCACAGTTTTAATTAACTTTCAAAAAAGCATGTAATCCCAAGAACATATTCTCAAATTTCTTGGGCTTGGGTGCATTCTAAAGGTGATCCAAGAGAAACCCAGGTATATATAAGTGAAAGAAGATTTGTATCCTAATGGAAAATGTCAAGAATATATTCATATAAAGCTGTACTTTACATTTGAGCATGTTCTAACAGTCATATGTGTATTTACATTTAGAAGTTGTTCATTGGTGTTATCCTCTGTCTATCCATTAAAAGATAATGATCTGCTTGATGCACTAGCATGGACATCTAAAACTCATTGCTAAGCAAGTTCAACTTAATTTAAGTAACCAAGTATTTATATATATATAAAAGAACACAGTCATAATGCTGCAACTCCCACTGACAAGAGACCGCATTAACAGAAATGAATTGAGACTGGCTTAAAACAGATTATGATATTTTAATAGGTGTGCTTTTTATTTATTTGAAAAAGCATGTAGTAGATCACAAGGCTCTTAACAGTCAGTTGGTTTAGGTCTTGCCTTACTAACAGCAAGTTGGTATGGAAAATGCCAAATCAGATACACTAAATATAACTACTGGTGTCAACAAGTTGGTATGGTAAATGACAAATCAGATATCCTACCTACAAACTACTGGGGTCAACAAGTTGGAATGGGAAATGCCAAATCAGATATGCTACCTATAAACTACTGGTGTCAACAAGTTGGTATGGGAAATGCCAAATCAGATATGCTACCTACAAACTACTGGTGTCAACAAGTTGGTACGTGAAATGCCAAATCAGATATACTACCTATAAACTACTGGTATCAACAAGATTGTATTGGAAATGCCAAATCAGATATAGTACCTATAAACTACTGGTGTCAACAAGTTGGTATGGTAAATGTCAAATCAGATATGCTACCTATAACTATTGGTGTGCGTCAGGGATCTATTTTAGGGCCTCTTCTGTTTCTACTATTCAATATTAACCTTCCTTTGCACACATCTAATACACAACCTGACCTTTCTGCAGATGACAATTATTCATAAATCTAGTGTGAAAACAACAAACTGTCCAATAATGAAAACAAACCAAATGTATGATAATAGGTACGAAACAAAAGCTTTCAAAACCTAATAACCAGGAGTTTGAGCAATTTATTAAAGGTACTAGAATAGAAAATGATGAATATGAAAAACTTTTAGGTGTGTGTATTGGTTGTAATTTAGAAAGGAATGGACATATGAACCAATTATGCAAGTCCTTAAATTCAAAACTGTCATTGCTAAGTCACATAAAGAAGTATCTGCCCCATGACACCAGAGTCTTGTTTTTTTCAACTGCTACATTTTATTTGTTTTATTCTATTGTGCCTCCAAATGTAGGTAACTGTTCAGAATCACAAGTACACAGAGTATACAGACTATGAAAGAAAGTTGCAAGAAAATCATTCTAAGTGCTTCTTATAATAACACTTCTGATGTTCTCTTTTTATATCTTAAGTGGATGAAAATTCCTGACAGAGTCGTCTGCCTAAAAGCAACACTTGTATATAAATGCTTTAATTCAGTACTGTTGTGCTATGATTTGAAACTCTCTTCCAAATGAACTAAATTCAGCACAATGAATGAAGAATTCCATATATACACACATATCAGGCTTCCTTAAATCCCTGTATTTGTTGATTTGCCAGACATGTGTGTAGTTGAAAAGTTTTGACTGGCATATGCTCTGAGTATTCATACATTGGTCATAGGATATTCCAAAATATCATTATATCAAATCATCTTTGATTGATTTATCCATGAAACTGTCAAAAAACCCACCTTAACGAAATAAAATTCAAAGGTCACTATGTCTTGTTTATTGCTTGTTTCTTTGTCAGACAATCAATAAAAGGTGTTCACAACTAAACTTAATTCAAAGGCTTGTAACAGCTCGGCTGCCTGAGACTATACTGCTCACAGTTAGCTGGTTAAACGGGGATAGAAAAAAGGGCAACTTAATACTTTAGTGAACAATAGTGTGGTAAATTTCAAAAGTCGGCTTCTTAGTAATGATTTTTGTTATTCTTATGTTTATTACTTTGAATCTATAGGCTTATATCTTGCTAGATGAGACAATAATAAGTATCAGTCCAAGTTTTACTGCTTGAAAGAACACTACTTACCATGTCAAAGCGTAAGCCCATCAATAACAGAAGCCGTATTAATAAAAAATGCCTCATCTACTCAAGTTTGTCATCCCAAATTATTTTTAGATAAGACATATATTGCCTTGTCATCCCAAATTATTTTTAGATAATACATATATTGCCTTTGCAGATAACTACAACCACCTTGGAGGAACTCTGACTGACGGGCGAAAGAAGTTGGCGAAACCACAATGAAGGACTTGTCCGGAAAGCATCAAAGATGACTGGAATAATGAAAGCGCTCACGTTCAAAATGAATAGAGATTCACAAAGCAATATATATATATATATATGGCTTTTATCAGACCAAGTTTAGAGTATGCTGATGTAGTATGGGATGGGTTAGCGAAACCGATTCAAATCAACTTGAAAATATCTAAAAGGCAGCAGCAAGAATTGAAACAGGACTTACCAGAAGTGTTAGCGCTGAATTTGTGTATAGAGCATATGCTTGGCTACCATTAAAAAAGAGTGTAGAAAAGTCCACAAACATATTACATTTTATAAAATGGTTTATTATGTGACACCAGAATTTTTAAACGATATTATTCCACCAACGGTTGCCCAGCGTGGGTGCCAGAGATATTCTTAAACAATCAGTTTAAATTTAGAAGTGCTATTTTGTCTTTTACAGCTAACAAATAAGTCGACTACCAAAAAATTATGGAACAACCTACCCCAACATATACGAAACTCTAATTATATATCTGTCGTCCAAAAACAATTAAATAAAAACAAGCAAGTGCCATCCCACTTTTCTCAATGGGTGGAAGCAAAATGTCTATCATACATACTACATTGAGGAATAACTGTTCAGTGCTTAAGGCGGATCTATATCTGAACAACACTGTTGCCAATCCATTGTATAGTTGCTCTGAATCAAATGAAACAGCCTACCACTATTTCTTTGAATGTAAACTATACAATAATCCTGGACTCCTCTTGAAGAATAACGTACTCAAACTTCCAGTTTACATGGTTTTGTTTGGCGACGATACTCTTAATGACACAATTAATACTGAAGTTTTTTAAGCAAGTTCACCTTTATCTCGGAGGTAGAAACATTTTTAGATTCTAATGATCTAACAATAGAGTTCAAGAAAGTTAAATCCAAATGTATTTTTTCCTTGGTATCATTGTCGTGGTTTTTAAGTCTTAAGCACTTTTATTATTATTATTATTATTCTTTTCGGCAAGGGATTTCCTTGGTTTACTCTCCCCGATCATCATTTGACTAAGCAATATACATATATGTGTGTGTGTGTGTGTGTGTAAAGTATGTATGTTTATGCAAGCGTATATGTGTATGTGCATATGTGTATAAGCATGTATGTATGTACGTATGTATCTATGCATGTACGTATATGAATGCATATGCATGAGTATCTAGGCATATATGCATGTATATGTGTTTGTATATGCGTATATATATGTATGTCTATTTGTATATATATATATATATATATATATATATATATATATATATATATATATATATATATATATATATATGCTTACATGTAATCGAAGCGATTATGCTACAACCCAAATACGATTAAATACATTCGTCCAGGAATGCTACTATTAAGTTCAATAATATGAAAAATGTTCATATGTTTGTTAATATGTATCTAAAATATTTGTGTCACCTATTCTCGCATGGAACCTCACCTTTCTTTATTCCTTTATAATCTCGTACCTTAAACAACGATTGCATCAGATCATTATAGTTCTTACACTCAAAAAAATATCATTTCAATTTTCTTGGCAAATTTTAAAAGATGCATGAATTATTATGTGTTTTGTACATGTTACGGGCAAGGCTATTCTAAGTTGGAAGAATCTGTACCAAACCCTTTTGCTTTCCTAATATATGTAACGAACTATGTTTAAAACCATGCTTCATTTAAAGGGAGATCGTGTATTTGTGAACAACAAAAGAATTGTGCAAGGAAGTAAGTGAAAGGACTGTACTGCCAAAGTGAAGATCAGACATGGCATCAAATTCCAGATTTTAAATTTTGTATTTTAAGTCCATCATTACGGTGGGAAAAAATGATCAATTTGGGAATACAAGGTTGAAGAGATTTGTTGATTGCAATAGAATTCCTAATGACTGGGATTCGCTATTATTTGTCAAGTACCAATTTGTGTGGATTTAATGGTTGCTATTAAACATAAATTTGAAGACCTGTAACGACCAACAAAAATGTAATTTTTCGCCAGAACATGATACTCGATATCCTCAAAAATAAACAAATTCACAGTATTTGCTGAAATTGAGAATTCTGCCTTGCTTAGAAATATTATGTTGTCGAGCCCACGTTAATGAGACATAGCCCACGTTAGTGAGACATAGCAGTCATATTCTATTGTCGAGTCAAAGTTAGAAAGACATAGCAGTCATGTCCTATTGTCGAGTCCACGTTAGTGAGGTAAAGCAGTTACTTTTTGAGAGTTATGTTGTCTAGCCCAAGTAAGTGAGACATAGCACTTTCCTTTTGTCTGAATGTGAAAGGTTATATTGTCGAGTCAAAGTTAGAGACATAACAGTCATGTTATATTGTCGAGTCAAAGTTAGAGAGACATAGCAGCCATGTTCTATTGTCGAGTCCAAGTAAGTGAGACATAGCAGTCACTTTTCCTATGTCGGAATGTGAAATGTTCTATGGTCGAGTCAAAGTTAGAGAGGCATAACAGTCAGTCACTTTTCTGATGGCTGAATTTGAAATATTCTGTTGTTGAGTCAACGTTAGTGAGACATCTGTCATGTTCTATTGTCATGTCCACGTTAGTGAGACATATCAGTCACGTTTCCGATGGCCGCAGAAACGGCGGCCGCGTCGGCAACAGTTTGTAAGGAATTTGGATGGAGTGTTTCATTTGCATATACTTCCTACACCCTTTGATAGAATCTCATCATACTTTGCATGCATCATTATGAAGCAAAGTCAATTTGTTCTAGCACATGCTCGCTCTCTTCTTTTACCTTGATGTATGGGTCACATTCACATAAAATTTGCGTTAAGGTTTTGGTTAAAGTTGCTTAATTTATTGATATTTTTTAAATCCATGGATAGACTTTCATCATACATGGCATTAATCAATAAAAAGCTAAGTCACACTCACTTGGACATTTTGACCTTAGGGTTAAGGTCACTGTCATATAAAATGTGTGTTCAGGTTTCGATTACATTTGTTGTTTTTTTATTTGTGTTGATTTCCTAAACCTCTTTCTGAATTTTCTTCGCACTTGCAATGAGTCATTACGAAACTAAGACAATGTATTATGTGTTGCTGTTAAAACTCAATTTGCGACAGTAAAACCAACATTCACGTCCTTAAATCCTGAAGTGCAATTCTGTTATACCCTAAATCACTTGTATTTAGAAGCACCTTGTTGAGGCCCCTCAAAGCTTATTTCGTTATGCAATAAACCTCTATTAAGCAGCCACCTATATTAAGAGGTCACATTTCTCACTTCTGAGAGGTGACTGTTTGAGACAGGTCTGACTATATATCTGAGACTGGCATTGTCACATAAAATTAAAGTATTGAGCGTCGTGTTGAGTGTTGTTCTGGATTACCAACATATACCTTTACTATGGTGACTGTTATTTAAGAGTCATTTCATAAGGATATTATAGTCTTTGGGATTAAGGCAAGGCACTCTTTTACTTCGCTAGAGTTTCAGATTATCAGTCCGACTAACTTTACATGACGCTTCCTTACAGTACGTAGATCAAGTAAGAGTCGTTTTTATCTTATTCTTTATGCCAAGTGAAATCCACAAAAATTCAGGTAATAATAGACACCTCAATTAGACCTAGTTTATATGGCAGGTGTTCCTATATTACCTGTACCTAATTAGTTTGATCTCGAGATAAGTATACACAAACTGATTGTTTCATAAATTCGTGGCATGTATCTATGAATTACATCATATAAATTAAGTTTAATGATTAATAATACTAATACAACCGCAAACAAAATTCATAAAAATTCAGGTAATGTATAGATACCTCAGATAAACTTAGCTTATTACCTGACACTAATTTACATTATATGCCCGTAACTATATGTTACTTTACGTTTTGTGAATTTTGCGGCAGATGTCTATGAACTACCTTAAATAAATTAGGTTTCAGGGTAGATCTGGTTAATATGGCCGTTATCCCTAAATAACACGGACTTAATTAACATTATTTCCAGAAAATTATAAGTGGTACATCATTCAAATTTATAAATATGTTTACCTCGGATAAACATAGCTTATCATCAGATAAATTCAGTTTATCTTGTAGGCATCTATATATTACCTTTCACCTATTCTTATTATCTTCAGCTAATTTTATATTACCTGAATCTTTTAATTTCGCGGCTGGTATATACGAATTACCTCCAATAATGTGAATTATCTGACAGGTATCACTATATCACCTGACCACGGACTGACATTACCAGAGAGCAAATCGTATCCAAATAGTACATTATTTATAAGCTGCAATTTCATTAGATAATTGCTTTAGAACTTGAATCCCTCACAACACCTGTCTGCATATTGTATATGCATATGCAGTCAATCTTAAAGAAAAGAAAATGGTCATTTTTTAAACCTGCATTTACATTCGTCTGTGATTATCATAATATGCTTATACTATACATGAAGGATCCTGAGGTGAGATTATGTATGTACTTCATTAAAGGGACATAGTTGTACCAGTAGACGGTGAGACTCACAAGTACGTGAGACATTTGACATCGCCATTGGTTACATTAGTTATACCAGTATAGGATAAGACTCGCAAGTACGTGAAACAGTTGGCATCGCCATTGATTACATGCTTACATTAAGACCAGTTTATTATGTGGTTTAAAGATAACATTTAATGATTATAAACCTGAACTCGTCTGGTTTAATTAGATAATGAAGTTCACACTTTGTAGTTGCCGACTGTTATGACTACTCTTAATCAAGACACTCGATACGAGGCCCGTGTGGATTGGCCAAGTTATAGACAAGACATCAAGACACTCGATACGACGCCTGTGTTGATTGGCTAAGTTATAAAAAAGACAGCAAGACACTCGATACGACGCCTGTGTGGATTGGCCAAATATAGACGAGACATCAAGACACTCAATAAGACGCCTGTGTGGATTGACCAAGTTATAGAAGAGACATCAAGTCAGTCGATACGACGACTGTGTGGAGTGGCCAAGTTATTGACGAGACATCAAGACTCTCGATACGACGCCTGTGTGGATTGGCCAAGTTATAGACGAGGCATCAGTACACTCGATACGACGCCTGTGTGGATTGGTCAAGTTATAGGCCGGGAGCTATAAGCTTAAAATAAGTTTTGATACTTTAGCTATCCAAGTTTTATTTGATTGGTGCAATAGTAGTTAATACACACCGAACCCCGACTTGCCTAGTCTTACTTAATTGGGTCAATAATAGTTAGTACATGCCGAATCTCCACTACTCATTTCTGGGGATTTATGGGTTTAAATTCTCGTATACAGATACGATATAATTAAACTCAAAATTCAAAGATCACTGCACCACATGGGGGCGTTTTGAAAATCATTAAAAAATAATAGACACGTCAAAGTCAAGTACGCACATACACACATATCTTGTACAAGTAAATATCAAAAGCGTCACTTTATTATCATTCTCAATATTTAAAATTAAGTAAGAAATAAAAATTTGTGTGAGTAGTTCTATTTTAGTTAAAGCATTGATGGAAATTTTTAAGTAAATAGGATGTGTGTGATAAACAAGAGAGAGAGAGAGAGAGAGAGAGAGAGAGAGAGGGGGGGGGAAGAGGAGAGTAAATGTTTGGCAGAAAAACTGTCAGCCAGTGATTAAGCCAATTATTAAAAAGCACACACGCAACTAAAGTGAACATCAGGACTTAAATCTGAATTTTTGACTGCATTCAGTAACAAAGAAAGGCATGAAATAATAATGTAGTTGATGAGGGCACACTGGAAGTAGTCACACGGAAGATCTGGTAAAGGCATGCGTGTGTGTGTGTGTGTGTGTGTGTGTGTGTGTGTGTGTGTGTGTGTGTGTGTGTGTGTCCCACCATACTTTGTATATAATCCCGTGAAATCGCTGGAGATGTAGAAAACCGGTACAGGTTTTAGACTTCGTCCCGGTTAAGATTTTGTTTCAAGAATACACTCATATCAAACCGGAAGATAACTGAACTTGACACATATACTACATGTTAGAGGCAGATAACTGGAAACTCTAAGACAAATTATCGTTAACAGTACTGTAAAAAATATTATCTGTTTTGACTGCTTCTCTTTAGGACAAAACTGTTTGTTTATGTGTGTTTAAATGGCTACTGTAATCACTGATTATTCTTTTAAAGACGGACAAGGATGCCCGATTTGTCTAGACGAGTTCACCTCTCCCCGTCAGCTGCCGTGCTTGCATTCCTTTTGTGAACACTGCCTTCAGGACTATATAACAAAAAAGGCCAAGTGTACTGAGAAAGCATTGGAGGAGTTTATGTGTCCTGTATGTAGAACAGTAACCAGGCCTGCAAATAAAGAAAAACCGGTTGGAGAATGGGCTTCTTTATTTCCTAACAGTCCATTTCCGCTAGTGGGGAAATCGAAAGTAGAACGATCTTGTGAAGTATGTTTGAATGCATCAGATAGTTCTAGAAATTTTGCTAAGAAAGTATGTGTTGTATGTGAAGAGTTTATGTGTGATAACTGTGCCGTCTCTCATCAAAACATGAAGATGACTAAAAGCCATCAAATTATTACTATAGAAGAATTGGAAAATAACCCAGAAAAATCCATAAGATTTAGAGAGGGATTTGGGTGCCCTGAACATGACAATGAAGATATAAAGTTTTACTGTAGGAGTCACGAGAGTGCCTGTTGCGGAACATGTTCTTTCCTTCACCATAAAACATGTCAGGATGTGCTCGACTTGAAACAGAATATTCCAGGTCTATTGAAGGAGATGAATGCACAAAAAATAATATAACAAATGCGGAAATTAGAGGATCATCTAAAGAGTTTTATGGAGATGAATGAAGAAAACATAGGTATTCTAGAGTCATGTTAACAATATTTCTGCAGAGATCGGAAATATCAGAAAGAAATTGAATGCTCTGCTGGATGATATTGAGAATACGGTGAAGCTTGAGGGAAATCGAATTTACAAGGAGTGGTTGATCAGAAAACAGGAACAAAATCATCAGTGTCAATCCTTGGTAAGTGCCATCAGAAACTCTCAAGCGCTTTTAGAGACGGTTAGCCAGTTTGGGTCGGATACACAAAAGTTTCTGGTGACTAGCAAGACGATGAAACAGCTACAATGTTACAACGATCAGATTCGAGAGAAGTATGAACAAGTGGATACCATCAGAATAAGACTTGAACTCGATAGCAACATGACAGCGGTACTTTCTAAAGATGCAGGAGGCTTGGTGAAAATAGCATGTCATGAGGAGGCTAAGGATTTGCAATGCACAAATCTTATGTTACCGCTTCATAAACGAACTGTGGAGCTCTCTAGAGTTATTGACGTTCACTGTCCAAGTGTCAAGAATCCTGTATACGTGGGTATCGCCCAGTTACCCGACGGATACATAGTTCTGGCAGACAAAAATAACAACACATGCTGCCTGTATGATTCATCATATAACTTCATCACAAGCCACGTATTACCTGGAAATTCTGTTGGCATCTGTCTGATAGGAGACAACGAAGTTGCTATAACAATGTCTGTTAAGAAAACTGTCCAGTTTCTGTCATTCAGAGAGCGCTCCATCAGAGACACAGGGACTTTAACAACCAAGTATATATGTTGTGGTGTTGATGCAGTCAGCAGGGAGGAGCTCGTCGTATCTGGCCTCTGTGGTGATACATTTGGTAGTAGCGAAATATTACTGGAGTCTTATCACTAGGAATGGAAATGTCAAGCTTCACCATGAATTTGATTGTCAACATACAAATTATGGGCATTTAGTGCTCATGCTGCTCTAGATATTTCCAAGTCACGTGTCTACATATCTGTTAGTAGCAGTCATGCAGTGTATTGTTTTGGTCTTACAGATGGAAAACCGTACTTCGTCTACTCATCCAATGACCTGAAGAATCCACTTGGTGTAGGAGTGGACAGAGAGGACAATGTCTATGTTTTGGGACTTGTCTCCAACAACATTCACAAACTATCATCCGATGGCGTTACACTCCAGGTCATTACCTCCAGTGTTCCTAAAAAAACCGAGAGGAATTTCCTTCAATTACAGCAGGGATCATTTCGTTATCACTAATCAAAGTAAAATGAGTAGGAAACTTCACTACTTTGTACACAAAAAATACATCTCCTGAAAGATATAGAAGGTGGTGAAAAGTCTATTTATGCACATGAATTTACAAAGAAAGCATCAACCTAATTTTAGTTTTACAATTCTATGTTTTATTTGAATGCTTATTTTATGACTCAGTATATTGCGACTCATAATTGATATAATGATCAAAGTATAACTCGTGTTGAATTTAATGAAATCACTTCTATCCTGAAATTAATCACACCAGCATAAGCTAAAAAATCAACCATTTCGTTATTACTAATCAAAATGAGACGAGTGGGAAACGTTCCTACTTTGTACACAAATTATTCATATCCTGAAAGACAAAGAAGGTGGCAAGTCCCTTTTATGCACATGAATCTAAAAACAAAATATGAAATAAATTTTAATTTTTAAATTGGAAAAAATATTATTTTATGACTTAATATTGGTGACCCGTGAATAATAACAAAAGTTAAAATATCATTCCTGTTTAATTGGAGATGATCACTTTTATCCCTGAAAATCACCCCCAGCTTCAGTTCATTATTAAAATCAACACAAGCAGTCACAACACTATCGCGGTAAAGTTTCCTCAAACATTGATAACAACGGTTAGCTTGTAATGTTTCAAATTGAAAGATAAATTATTTTAAAGACATTATTTGGAACTTTTTAATACAATGTATGTTGTTCAGAAGTTGTTTTTGTTGCTATGTTTACAGTCTCAAATAACGTCAAAAAGAAATATATGTCAGCCTGAGACACCATACTCCAACAATTGCGTATGCTAAAATAGATTTACTGGTCGGTTTAGAGAAAAGAAGATTACAGTGCTAAAGCCAGTGGTCGGAATTGATTCTTAAACTTTTTTTTTCTTTGTGTATATTTATTTCCTAGATGATGATATAAAGCTTCTTCCTCTTTACATCAATACCGTTATAGCAGAGATAATATATTCATATATGTAATGTATATAATGGTGCATAAATAGATAGATGTATGTGTGCATGTATCTATGGTTGGCTGGCTGGACGGATGTACGTACGAATGTATGCATGCATGGATTTAATGATGGTTGGATGGATAAATGTATGTATGCATTTTTGTGTGTGAGTATTTATGTATGCATTTATGTGTTTACATCATGAATGACAATGTTAAAGGTTTTGGCAAAATTCAGATTTTTTGTTGACTTAAATGTCAACAGATGTCAGTATTTGTTTATTTGTTTGTTTGTTTTGTTGTTTTTCTATTTTAAAAATGATTCTTTTGTTGACGAAATTTAAAGGTCGTTTTAATCAAAGGTATCTCAGTATCTAACTATCCATCTATTCGTCGATCCATGTATTCATCCTTCCATCAATCTATCTCTTTATTTCTCTAGCAATAATAATGTGTTGGACCAAGCATATATTACAAATGTTTGATTAACACCTGCTTGAAAAAAAGTTCTTTCATTATTTGCTTTCTCTTCATCTCACACTGAACGATTTGCATCCACTTAGCTACAAACTCTTCTATTCACCTATCTCTCCGTCTATTCATCCATCCGTACGCCTGTTCGCCATTCTATCTATCTATCAAGCTATCTTTATATCAATCTAAATTGGCTCTCACATGAACCACATATGTATGTATGTATGTATGTATGCATGTATGTATGTATGTATGTATATATGTATGTATGTATGTATGTATGTATGTATGTATGTATGTATGTATGTATGTATGTATGTATGTATGTATGTATGTATGTATGTATGTCAGATGAATCAAAGAATGGAGGGATGGTATTGGATGCTCTTATTCGGAATTAAAAAAATGAAGCGCCGCTGACCCAACGGACAGCGGAAACTTTACAAACTGCAAATAAATCATTACAATATATGATTTTTAGAATTACTACACGTGATAATTCTGATTTTAAAAAGAAAACATTTCCCAATATATACACTCTACTAATGAAATGTCAAACATATGTACGGATTTGTCTGCATTATGCGAATTGTGTCGTCATAGCTACAAATTTAGGTGCGGAAACTTTTTTTCTCTTATAAAGGAAATGTATTGTTTAACTTGTCTTATTTTTCAAATTCCTCTTTATTTTTTTTAAAAATGTCTGTAGTAATTGTAGATATTGTACATTATGAATTAATTAGCAAGAAATACAATGAAAATATTCAATACATGGATTACTCGTTGTTTTTACGTCAGACATCCTTATTGATACATTTATTCAATATAGATTGTCTTCCGAAGTCGCTTAAATAAATAGGGACATTTTTAAAAAATATTTCTGCAAAATCTTTGTGGTTGCCTTGGAGTGAACACGTCCAGTGTGATCGTATCATAAGTTATTTAAATGACGATTTGCTTATGAATCATTTGATGAATACATAATTCCATCAGTGGATACGAATAAGATATGGCGGTGTGTACCAATATACATTCAGTCTGAATCACTTTTTGTCGTTCATATTATGGCCAGTCAAGGCCGGGTTTAACCACTAAGCAAACATGGCGGTCGCCTAGGGCGTCACAATTTAAAAACTAAATGAAAAAAGAAAAAAAAAAAAAAAAAAAAAGAGAAATAGCGTAAAATAGAAGATAATAAGCGTCTAAAAATAGAAAGAGAAAAACAGACGCAACATTTTTATTCATACTAATAATGCACAATATTCATTTTCGAAAGTTAATTGTGATGGAGGGGGGGGGGTGCAAGGCTGAAGGTTCGCCTAGGGCGCCAAATACCTATGCGCCGGCCCTGTGACCAATATGACCTCGTCTATTAGTTATGGGTAACACGAGCCTGTTGATGAGAAATTATATATAGATACGTTCACTAATTATTGTATGGGAGGTAACCCCATTGATATTGCTCTTTACAACAGTTGTATCTCTAGGATTATCTCTCATAAACAGCTACGCTAAATTATATATTTTATTTAAAACTCCTCCTCTTTTTACTTCTTCTTGTTCTTCATTCCAGAATTCAAGTTCTGTCCATTTATATATGAATAATGGATAATTAGAACAAAAGAAAAATAAAAAAAATAAATAAATAAAACAGCAACACAGAATCGCCAATTTCGATCGATTTTCCAATGTACATAACTAATTGTTGTGAAAATCAGGTTAACAAAACCTCTAATCAATCATGTTGCCTGCAAGTAAATCGCACAGAAATAGCACAAGGAACCAAATGATGATGGCATTCAGCATAATTACAGAACTCTTTTCGAAACTCAACGAAAAGTTTAATGCAGCGTTTGAATTTTCAGTCCTTTGAGAGGTGCAAAGATTACCATTTAATTCACAATCTTTCTTAACATATCTTGTCAGTTGCTATACTCTTGATCAGAAAAAATGCATTAAAAGTACTATCTTGTAAGTAAAACTCCTTACTTACTTTGTTTTCATTACTTACAATTATCATGACATTAAAAAGTATTTTCTTGTAAGTAAAACACCTTGCTTACTTTGTTTTCATTAGTTATGATTATCATGACATTAAAAAGTACTATCTTGTAAGTAAAACTCCTTACTTACTTTGTTTTCATTAGTTATGATTATCATTACATTAAAAAGTACTATCTTGTAAGTAAAACACCTTGCTTACTTTGTTTTCATTAGTTATGATTATCATTACATTAAAAACTATGATCTTGTAAATAAAACATCTTGCTTACTTTGTTTTAATAAGTCATAATTATCATTACAGTAAAAAGAACTATTTTGTAAGTAAAACACTTTGCTTACTTTGTGTTCATTACTTATAATTATCATTACATTAAAAAGTATTTTCTTGAAAGTAAAACACCTCGCTTACTTTGTTTTCATTAGTTATAATTATCATTACATTACAAGTATTTTCTTGTAAGCAAAATACCTTGCTTACTTTGTTTTCATTAGTTAATATTATCATTACATCAAAAGTATTTTCTTGTAAGTAAAACACCTTGTTTACTTTTGCTTTAATTAGTCATAATTATCATTATATTAAAAAGTACTTTCTTGTAAGTAAAACACCTTGCTTACTTTGTTTTAATTAGTTATGATTATCATTATATAATAAACATCTAACTTAAAAATAATAACTTGTAACGATATTTGCCACAATTCAGACGCGGTGTCTAGATTCCGAAATTAAAAGTAAACGATCCAAAAGAAATGAAAATCAACGAATAATCACGAAAAGAATGAAGGAAATTTAACAAAATTAAAAGGAAATAAATGGCAATGAACAAAAGAGTGCATGGAAAATAATTTTAATATTACTAATCAAAAGATAATTTCAGTAGTTGAAAATTACTAATAGTTAATTGCCTAGTGTTCTTTAAATACTGGAGTTGATAACTCGCCATGCCTTCTATAATAAATGCATTTTTCTGTTTCTCTTTCTTTTACTCTTATTATATTTACTTATAATTATCATTACATTAAAAAGTATTTTCTTGAAAGTAAAACACCTCGCTTACTTTGTTTATTTGATTATATTTACAATTATGAAATTCTGATTAAAGCGATTAAGCAATGGATTTATACATTTGATTCTTGTGGGAGTATACAACCGTGATCGACCAGAGGCATTCAGGAGGTGGTTGATTTTCACACGTAAGATCATCTGCAATATCACCACCCCCACCCCGCACTTACAAACTGCGAGCTCCGTTAAGTGAGAAACGCATTTCATTGTCAGCTAAATTAGTTGCATATTTCAATCAATTTTGATATTTCATAATACTTTTTAATAACACTCGTGGTACGTATGTAAAAAATATTGTTAGTTTGCAACACAATTCCTATTATCTGTAGTCGTAATTCGTGTCAAATGGCCGTTTCAATTCATTTTCAGTAAGTTCATTTCATTCCTTTAAGGTTGATTTCGTACGCCTTCGCCCATTTTCTTTCATTTTCGGTGATTATGCATTATGACATCAAGTTGGTCCTGAATGAAAATGGTGATGATCTCGCCTAAAAATAGGGCCGCCATTGCAGCCATCTTGAACACTTTATTGTCACTTCTCCTCCTAAATGGAAAGTCATATTGACAAGGGATTTCAGCTTTTCGCCAACAGACTTCTTATGCTATCTAGTTGGTCCAAAATGAAAAGGTGCCATGCAGACATCCAGTATGGCTGCCACAATGAACATATCAAAACTCTTGTCATTGATACTCCCGAATGAGTGGTCGTATTGGCATGGGTTTTCTTTTCGTCTGAATTTATTTACTCATTAGTTAATTCACGATTCCATGAACTAATTTGTATTACATGGAACATGCACTAGTTGAAAGAAAAATACTACACTGTGAGTATGAGTTGAATGTCTTACACCAAACATATTATTTCAGCAAATGAAGGTTCACATTTGCATCCTTCTTTAAAACAATAATGAGAAGATCTAGCACGAAATATTATAGTAACCTTATATCATTATGCAAAGTAAAGTAAACCTGGTTTAATATTTTCTCACAGCCAATTTAAAAAGTCGAAAAGTTCATAGGTTTTTTTTTCCTACCTAACGTAAGCTAATTGTTTTAATTTCATGTGCATGACGAAGATAAATTAGATGCATCTGTATCATTTAAATTAGTTCCCTTTTATTTCAGCTGGAAATGCTGGTAGGGGACATAGTAGCGCATGTGTCTCGGGATTGTCCCCGGCCCAACGGGGTACTACCTCCACATACTTGTCTAAGTTAAGGCAGGTAAACTTTCTTTTTTTGGCTTTTTTCTCTTTTGATTCCTGTATTTTAAGTTGCATGTTCCTTTTGGAAGCAAAATTTCCTCCTGTTTTTAACTCCCTTGGACATGGTATACGTATTATCTTGCTATGGCATTTTTTTCCCCTGCAAATTCATCCAAAATCCAAAAGAAGTGCTGACAAACTGTGATCAATTATGTTTGGCCACATAGTGGCAATGTGTTTTTGTTTTCCTGAATTTTGTATTCGCCACATAAGTGGTGAACGCTTGTTATTTATGTTACAGAGGGGATGGGGGAGGCTGAACTGTGTGTGAGAACTGGGGTTAGTGACCCCAAGTACCTGCAGCCAGTAAAAAGTGTTGAAAGCATATACTTTATATTAAGACTGGGTCATGTCCACTTGCCCCTGATGTTAAATTCTGTGTCAGCTAAACAAACGTCAAGTCCTTTATTTCAGATGAAATCTTACTTAATTTTGTACATAGCTGGGAAAAGATGTATTTCTGCTATAGAATTGTCCCATTGTACATACATTGTGAAATCATGCATTCTTGACACCACTGTAAATAATGAGGAAGAAACATGGATATAAAGTTTGGATGTCTCTTTATTAAAACATTAATCCATGGCCAATCATTGTAATTAGTTACAACATTAAGTTCTAAGGTTATTGCTCAAATGTGATAACAATCATCACTGAGAAATGTTTTCAGTCATTTCTAAACCTGAATAAGTTATACGCCATGAGCGTGGTATTGTGGGTTTCCTGAAGTATGAAGTCCAGTGCCAACCAGATCTTGACTAAGGTGCACTTCATGGGTGCTATTCCTGCAATTTGAAGTCCAGTGCCCCCCCCCCCCCCCAATCTTGAGTAAAGTGCACTTCTTGGGTAGAATACCTGATATTTGAAGTCCAGTGTCCTCCAAGTCTTGAGTGAGGTACACTTCCTGGGTATCACGTTTTTTCACTACGAAACTCAATTTCTGATGGAAGAATATGCAGAAATTCAAAACAAATGTAATAATTAAATTATTCGTTTGGAGAGAAATAATTTGGTGAAAATGGGAATTATTGTATAAAACACTGATTAAAAATGGTTCAAGACTTTAATTAAATGAAAGCAAGATCCAGAATGAAAAATTTCAGTTTGCAGTTCTTTTCAGGGAAACTAGGTATTCAAACTTGTCAATATTTGTGTTCGCTGTTTGGGTGATTGATGAATCCTTTATTGTTTAAATTCAAGCATCCATGGACAAAATAACGATGCAGTACAAATGGCACAAGCCACCTAAGCAAATAAGATGATCTAAGTTTTTTCCACATCTAGTGGCTGAAGAATATTCTAGTTTATCTTGTTGTTGTTGTTTTAAAATTTTGTGTAATCCAAATTTGGACTACAAGGGGACACTGTCCATTGCACCTGCTCTTGGGGTCTCAGGTGGAATATCGATTACAAACCCCTTCACTAATACAATTTTGCACAAGTCTTTTAAATTTAGCACGAAAGTAAATTTTCAAAATTGCATAATTAAAAACTATAATAACTGTTTGATGGCATTACCAAGCTGAATGTATCATATTTACTTGTAGAGGCATGTAGGAGATTTGCACAAACAAGAGGGAAGATAAAAGGAAGAGAGTGGTGGGAATCCTTACCAGACATCGGGAGGACAATAAAGCTGCTAAAAGTTGAGGGTGGTAAGTACAAGCACATGCCTCTAATATTCCAGTTTATGCAAGTAGATTCCACTGGAGTGAACATGTCATCATTCATAAAGTGCAGTATCTCTATCCGGTGTCATGTGGCATTGGATTACTTCAGGCTTTTCTGCATTAGTTTTAAATCTCACCTATTTCAAACAGTTGATCAAAGAACGTGAGAAAATCAGAGCAGTGCAGACGAGAAAACCAGCTAAGGTTAGAAGCTACAACTTCAGTGTCTTTGGTCTTAATAGTTTTTAATAATAGCCTTAAATTGAACAAGTTTTTCAAGATGGTGGTATCTGATTCAAAGCAAGTTTCGCTTGCACTTATACTATAAGTAGTGTTTAGCAAAAATAATGTAGCAAACCAGAAACACTGAAGTTGTAGCTATTTATCTGAGCTGGTTTTCTTGTTTGAGCAACTCTGAATTCTTCAAACACTTTGACCAACTGCTGCAATTGGCTTCACACTAAGCCACTACCAAGAAATCAGAAGTATTCCACATGCTTGTGACCTAGGATAATGAGATTGACAGTGGGCCTCATCTTGAGACGCTCCTCAAGAGAGACCACTCCTGATGAGAAGCCACCTTGTCTGACAACAAAATAGGATATTTTATCATTTTGTCACCCACAAGATAGTTCAAACCTTTTATAAGGCCAGCTTTTCAGCGCAGAAGGGTTGGACATGTAATAGAAGGACCACCGTATTATATACCAATATTGCTTTCATGCATGTAAAATCAGAACATTCCAGCATTATTCTCTGCAGCTTACATCCATGATTAAAACAAAAAGGATAGATTTGTGGACTTTGTTGCAAAAGTATTCTTTCAAAGACTATGATCTTGTGAGAACAAAAATGGACAGTAGTTATACCGTCAGGAAAGAAACCTTCGTAGCTCAGTGTTTAGCATGCCAGACTAGGGACTGAAATGGTATGGGTTTTAATCCTATCATCAGATCAAACCGGGTCGGTACCGTGGTGTGTTCTTGGACAAGGCACTTTACTCCAAATGCATTAAATAACTAATTGTGTTGCTGTGCCATAAACACCGAATCTTCAGCAAGGTATTATGAACCAAGAAACGGTGTCACGGAATTGTGTGTATGTCAATGTATATATGTGAACAAAAATGTAATCGGGTTTCGTTGCCGCGTACAGCGTTACAGGAGGGTGGTTTATTTTTCGGCCTTAGCTATTTCAAAATACTGAGTTCCATTCATCCTATGATGCACGTGCAAATTGCCTGTAGTGAAAAACCCAATTACCCAGTATTCTTCGCCTGCGCATATTCACCACAGCCAGGGTACTAATAGAGTGAATTCTCTATGTATATTCACATTACAACTTGTCTTGTCAGGAAGCTGTCCCCTTTACGGATGGCTTCCTGATGGATGATTCTCGTTTGAAAGTCACTCAGAGCTCTTGATATCTGAGTTCCTCTCAGTAAGTATGTGGACTCATGTATTAGGGATTCTGGGGCAAAAGCTTCAGAACTTATATCAAGCTGTGCCCAACTAAAACAAGGTTATTTTGACCGTGTATCTGAAAAGATGCACACAAATAACCACTCTACGGGAGCAATCTTCAGCTGTAGAGGCATGTGAAATATAAAATTGTATTCTTTCTTGCTATCCGTTTTATGTGACATAATTGTGTTATATATTGGATGGTTCAGTAAATTTTACGGAGAGTCAGACCTATGTCATATAACGACATGATATCAGATAGACTATAGTCTGTTTCAAGTTAACCATTTTTTTTTATAACTGAACAGAAAAATTGAATCTAATGATACGCTGCATGCATTGAATGATGAATAACGTTCGAGCTCTTATGATCCAGTGAGATTATTCTTGTCGGACTAGATTCATGTACGAACGAGATTAAAGTAATAATCTCTTACAGTAGTTCTGATGAAATAATTTAATGTGTAACGAAGCCAATTCATGTGCGCGCACGCGTAACGTATATCATTGCATTTGTATTTGACCGTGTCATATGTACTACACGGCTCAGTTATTATAGTTTTAGCTGTTTATATATATATATATATATATATATATATATATATATATATATATATATATATATATATATATATATTTGTTCCATGTTTTAATTGATGTATCTCACTGTTGCTATATGAGCATAAATTATTAATTCAAAAGCACCAAATGAGTGATAATCCATAATACATACATCCTACTTATGGATAAAATATACATAATTCATATTTGTACATAAATCATATACTTTGGTCACCCTTGGTGTTGAATCATATCTTGTTTGTATTTGAGTGTAAATCTTATACTTTCATTACTCTTGGTGATAGAAACGTACAGTATCCATATTTGTGTACAAATTCTATACATTGATCGTCCATGGTGATATATCCATATATCAATCATATTTGTTTATAAGTTCCATACGTTGATTCCTGTTTGATTTTCTCTTTGAAATTACATGTACTAATTAGTTCCATGTTAGTAACTATCTCATTTCCCTATATCTGTTATTGAACTCGGTGCGCATCATTCTGTTAATCCATTGTTGGACTTTATGCGCACGAGTATGGTGTCAGATTCATTCATCGTCTAGTTACATTATAAATAAACCTCTCATTAACGAAATTGCTTTTAGTGTCTTCGCTAAATCCAATCCCAACCTGGCTTCGTCCTCTTACAAACGGGTTAAATTGCAACATATATCCAGCAGAATGCAGACAATCTGCTGTTCCAAGTTACAGCTGTTTAGTAACAAACAAAGTTTGCACGGAAAGTAAGTAACGGTATCAGAACCTGTGTGCCTGGATGATCTTATTTATGACTTTTTTATGGTGTTGAGGAGAATCTGTAGGCGACAAAAAGAACGACAAAAAGTTGCACTCAATGGATGGAAATAAGACAAATCTGGATCACAGCGTACGAAAACAAGATAAATTCAGGTGCAATTTACTGGAAAATGACACAGGTGCATAGGTTTCAATACTCTGCAACTGTTTCACTATGTTCTTGTGTGATTATGAAGGTTCAGAAAACCCACCCAGAAAAAACTTAAAATAATTTTTTTAAAAACCTAATAAATATTTTACATTTAAATTGTGTAATTTCTTATTAAATATACTACATCAATAAAATAAACATACATTACAGGTAACTCCTTATAAAGCCCCTCAGTATTAAACCTTTACATTGGGGGTATAATGATTAACTCTAACACTGGCCAATTCCAGTATGTTTTTGATAATTCAATGTATAGTGATAGGAAAATGCTATTTCGGTTTTTTACAGTGAGTTTTTTAATGAATGATTTAAGTGCATTAATTTTAGAAGGATTAATCTGTTGACAGTTTTCAGGCCTTGTCTGCAAGCAAAAGGTAAATGTCAAATTGTCTGTGATAGGAACATTTTCACCCTATAGTATCTACTCCAACTCTAGATGTTTGGTATTGTTTCTGGTTTTGTCAGATCGCTATTTATCTCTATAATCTAGTGTCTTGTTTGGTAAATTAAATACTAAACCATTTAGTTGTTATTGTATCAAACTGTACACAGCACTATAGATGCAAATAATTACCTGACAAAACTAAGTAATACCAAACATTTGGAGTCGGAGTAGAAACATTACAGGGCGGTCGTATCTGACAGACTTAAGAGCATCACATCTTTAAACAAAATATTTTAATGATTGTGAGTTTATTTGTAAGAAGTTTGGTTCTTTTTTTGTATGCCTCTGCATTAAAACATGCATTTTTATGTGGCCTTGACAAGCTTGCAGTCTAGTTCAGTAACAGACGATGCATCAAAATTGCGAGTGTTACATAATTTCGTTTTGAAACCAATACTTATCAATGTCAGATTTTTCCGTCCACTTCAGATATGATCATGATTGTGATGTGAGTTAAAGTCGCTACTTAAACAATTTTATTAATATATTTAATCAAGAGTTTTTCCTAAATATGTGTATCATTTGTTCTAGAGTTTAACAGGTATACAATACTGTATGGGTGACACAATATCGAAAAGCAACAGTTCAGCCACTGACAGCTTTCATGATGCGGAAAACTTCATATATAAAATTTAATACTTGAAGGATAAAAGTAAGGCCCGTATCAGTAGAATTTAAGATATTGTGAATGTAGTTTAATTCTGATGCACCCTGAATGTTTGTGAAACATTGTTACGAACCAAGCAATAGGAAAGATATTCAAAAATCTCAATATAAGGAAGATATTTTTTAGATCTTTAGTGAAGCCCTTATTCTGAAACTCTTTTGAGTGAGAAACTCCAGCTGCAAGTTTGGAAACCTTAGCAGGCTGTAACTTGAATAATAATAAACCTTTCACGAATTTCGTAGCTTTTCTCTCTCTACTAGCATGCAGAGTTTCCATTTTCAATAATGTAAATATAGTGCAAGTACTCTAAAATCAAAAATATTCGTGCGGATATATTTTTATTGGAATAGGAGTAAATGTACAATTTCATAACGATACAATTTCATAGAGTGCCACTGTTTACCATACTGTTGTTCAACAATAGTTTCTTTTGTGGCAGTTTTAATTTCGTGGATTTTTGTAACCAGCGAAAAGAAATGATATTTAATTCTCTACAAATATGTCTAATATTACAGTATTAAATCTAATTTTGGAGTTTCGGGCTTCAACTCGAAAGCTAAAACTCCATAATTACAGGGGTGAGCACGTGTGCAGCAGAATGTATTGTATCAGATTCATAATCAGACATCCCAAGTAGAAACAAAATCTAGTACTGAAACAAGAGTTCTCCAATGAAGTTTGGAATATGTAGTGGTCATACACAAGCAGTATGTGTAGTGGTCAATACACAGGGTGAATGTGTGTAGAAGTCAATACACAAGCAGTGTGTGTAGTGGTCAATACACAGGATGAATGTGTGTAGAAGTCAATACACACGCAGTTTGTGTTGTGGTCAATACACAAGCAGCATGTGTAGTGGTCAATACACAGGCAGTATGATGTTGGTGCTTGTAATAATATTCAGGTGGAAAGGATTATTCATATTATAAAATTTTTGGTCACATTGGTTTCAAAGTATGTATGTATGTATGTATGTATGTATGTATGTATGTATGTATGTATGTATGTATGTATGTATGTATGTATGTATGTATGTATGTATTTTAAGAGTTTAACAGCGTGTCAGAACAATCCTGGCTATATCGTGTGATTGAAAGTTAAGTTCTATCTGGACTTACGTTTGTAAAACATGTATCCTACGCACTGCAGACACAAACACTAGACATAATGGCAAGAGTAATTAATCAGATCATCTATTTACACATGCAAGCATGGATTCCAAAATTGTATTTGTCTACCTGGCAATGTTTGCTAAACTGTGCTGACAATTTTTATGTTTAAACAAAAAGGTCCAAAAATTTCAGAAATGTTAAAAAATGCATAAACAAAAAATAATTAACAAAATAAGAGTCAATGGAAGGGACTGACGATATCTACTGTCCAGGAATCCAAGTTTCATCTTTGTAAATGCTAAATATTTGGGTTTAAGTATTTCTGTTTTCTAAATATTTAGGTTTAAGTATTTCCGTTCTCTAAATATTTAGGTTTAAGTATTTCCGTTCTCTAAATATTTAGGTTTATTTCTATTCTCTAAATATTTGGGTTTAAGTATTTCCGTTCTCTAAATATTTGGGTTTAAGTATTTCCGTACTCTAAATATTTAGGTTTAAGTATTTCCGTACTCTAAATATTTGGGTTTAAATATTTCCGTACTCTAAATATTTGGGTTTTAAGTATTTCCGTTCTCTAAATATTTAGGTTTAAGTATTTCCGTTCTCTATGTATTTGGGCTTAAGTATTTCCAATCTCTAAATATTCAGGTTTAAGTATTTCTGTTCTCTAAATATTTGGGTTTAAGTATTTCCAATCTCTGAATATTTAGGTTGAAGTATTTCCGAACACTAAATATTTGGGTTTAAGTATTTCCGTTCACTAAATATTTAGGTTTAAGTATTTCCGTTCTCTACATATTTAGGTTTTTTTCCATTCTCTAAATATTTGGGTTTAAGTATTTCCGATCTCTAAATATTTGGGCTTAAGTATTTCCGTGCTCTAAATATTTAGGTTTAAGTATTTCCGTTCTCTAAATATTTGGGTTTAAGTATTTCCGTACTCTAAATATTTGGGTTTAAGTATTTCCGTTCTCTAAATATTTGGGTTGAAGTATTTCCGTACTCTAAATATTGGGGTTGAAGTACTTCCGTTCTCTAAATATTTGAGTTTAAGTGTTTCCGTTTTCTAAATATTTGGGTTTAAGTTTTTCCGTTTTCTAAATATTTAGGTTTAAGTATTTCCGTTCTCTAAATATTTAGGTTTAAGTATTTCCGTTATCTAAATATTTAGGTTTATTTCCGTTCTCTAAATATTTGCGTTTAAGTATTTCCGTTCTCTAAATATTTGGGTTTAAGTATTTTCGTACTCTAAATATTTAGGTTTAAGTATTTCCGTTTTCTAAATATTTGGGTTTAAGTATTTCCGTACTCTAAATATTTGGGTTTAAGTATTTCCGTTCTCTAAGTATTTAGGTTTAAGTATTTCCGTTCTCTATATATTTGGGTTTAAGTATTTCCAATCTCTAAATATTCAGGTTTTAGTATTTCTGTTCTCTAAATATTTGGGTTTAAGTATTTCCAATCTCTGAATATTTAGGTTGAAGTATTTCCGATCTCTAAACATTTCGGTTTAAGTATTTCCGTTCTCTAAATATTTAGGTTTAAGTATTTCCGACCTCTAAATATTTAGGTTTTTTTCCACTCTCTAAATATTTGGGTTTAAGTATTTCCGTTCTCTAAATATTTGGGTTTAAGTATTTCCGTTCTCTAAATATTTGGGTTTAAGTATTTCCGTTCTCTAAATATTTGGGTTTAAGTATTTCCGTTCTCTAAATATTTGGGTTAAGTCTTTCCGTACTCTAAATATTTGGGTTAAGTATTTCGTACTCTAAATATTTGCTTTTAAGTATTTCCGTTCTCTAGATATTTGGGTTTAAGTATTTCCGTTCTCAAAATATTTGGGTTTAAGTATTTCCGTTCTCTAAATATTTAGGTTTAAGTATTTCCGTTCTCTAGATATTTGGGTTTAAGTATTTCTGTTCTCAAAATATTTGGGTTTAAGTATTTCCGTTCTCTAAATATTTAGGTTTAAGTATTTCCGTTCTCTAAATATTTGGGTTTAAGTATTTCCGTTCTCTAAATATTTGGGTTTAAGTATTTCCGTTCTATAAATATTTGGGTTTATGTTTTTCCGTTCTCTAAATATTTAGGTTTAAGTATTTCCGTACTCTAAATAGTTGGGTTTAAGTATTATCGTTCTCTAATTATTTGGGTTTAAGTATTTCCGTTCTGTAAATATTTGGGTTTATGTATTTCCATTCTCTAAATATTTAGGTTTAAGTATTTCCGTTCTCTAAATATTTAGGTTTATTTCCATTCTCTAAATATTTTGGTTTAAATATTTCCGTACTCTAAATATTTGGGTTTAAGAATTTCGGTACTCTAAATATCTAGGTTCAAGTATTTCCGTACTGTAAATATTTGGGTTTAAGTGTTTCCGTACTCTAAAGATTTGGGTTTTAAACATTTCCGTTATCTAAATATTTAGGTTTAAGTTTTTCCGTTCTTTAAATATTTGGGTTTAAGTAATTCCGTTGCCTAAATATTTGGGTTTAAGTATTTCCAATCTCTAAATATTTGGGTTTAAGTATTTCCAATGTCCAAATATTTGGGTTTAAGTATTTCAGTTCTTTAAACATTTGGTTTAAGGTATTTCCATTCTCTAAATATTTGGGTTTAATCATTTCCATTCTCTAAATATTTTTGTTTTCAGTATTTCCGTTCTCTAAATATTTAGGTTTAAGTATTTCCGTTCTCTAAATATTTGGGTTTAAGTATTTCCGTTCTCTCAATATTTAGGTTTGTATGTTTCCATTCTCTAAATATTTGGGTTTAAGTATTTCCAATCTCTAAATATTTGGCTTTTAAGTATTTCCGTTCTCTGAAAATTTGGGTTTAAGTATTTCCGTTCTCTAAATATTTGGGTTTAAGTATTTCCGTTATCTAAATATTTAGGTTTAAGTATTTCCGTTCTCTAAATATTTAGGTTTAAGTATTTCCGTTCTCTAAATTTTTAGGTTCATTTCCATTCTCTAAACATTTGGGTTTAAGTATTTCCGTACTCTAAATATCTGGGTTTAAGTATTTCCGTACTCTAAATATTTAGATTTAAGTATTTCCGAACTCTAAATATTTGGGTTTAAGTATTTCCGTTCTCTAAATATTTGGGTTTAAATATTTCCGTACTCTAAATATATGGGTTAAAGTATATCCGTACTCTAAATATTTGGGTTTAAGTATTTCCGTTCTCTAGATATTTAGGTTTAAGTATTTCCGTACTCTAAAATTTGGGTTTAAGTATTTCAGTACTCTAAATATTTGGGTTTAAGTATTTCCGTTCTCAAAATATTTAGGTTTAAGTATTTAGGTTCTCTAAATATTTAGGTTTAAGTATTTCCGTTCTCTAAATATTTAGGTTTATTTCCATTCTTTTAATATTTGGGTTTAAGTATTTCCGTTCTCTATATATTTGGGTTTAAGTATTTCCGTTCTCTTAATATTAGGGTTTAAGTATTTCCAATCTCTAAACATTTAGGTTTAGGTATTTCCGTTCTCTAAATATTTGGGTTTAAGTATTTCCAATCTCTAAATATTTAGGTTGAAGTTTTTCCGCAGTCTAAATATTTGGGTTTAAGTATTTCCGTTCTGTAAATATTTGAGTTTAAGTGTTTCCGTTCTCTAAATATTTGGGTTTAAGTATTACCGTTCTGTAAATATTAAGGTTTAAGTATTTCCATTCTCTAAATATTTGGGTTTAAGTATTTCCGTTCCCTAAATATTTGGGTTTAACTATTTCCGTTCTCTAAATATTTGGGTTTAAGTATTTCCAATCTCTAGATATTTAGGTTGAAGTATTTCTGTTCTCTAAATATTTGGGTTGAAGTACTTGCGTTCTCTAAATATTTGAGCTTAAGTGTTTCCGTTCTCTAAATATTTGGGTTTAAGTATTTCTGTTTTCTAAATATTTAGGTTTAAGTATTTGCGTTCTCTAAATATTTGGGTTTAAGTATTTCCGTTCTCTAAATATTTGGGTTTAAGTATTTCCGTACTCTAAATATTTAGGTTTAAGTATTTTCGTTCTCTAAATCTTTGGGTTTAAGTATTTCCGTTCTCTAAATATTTGGGTTTAAGTATTTCCGTACTCTAAATATTTAGGTTTAAGTATTTCCGTACTCTAAATATTTGGGTTTAAGTATTTCCGTACTCTAAATATTTGGGTTTTAAGTATTTCCGTTCTCTAAATATTTAGGTTTAAGTATTTCCGTTCTCTATGTATTTGGGCTTAAGTATTTCCAATCTCTAAATATTCAGGTTTAAGTATTTCTGTTCTCTAAATATTTGGGTTTAAGTATTTCCAATCTCTGAATATTTAGGTTGAAGTATTTCCGAACTCTAAATATTTGGGTTTAAGTATTTCCGTTCACTAAATATTTAGGTTTAAGTATTTCCGTTCTCTAAATATTTAGTTTTTTTTCCATTCTCTAAATATTTGGGTTTAAGTATTTCCGATCTCTAAATATTTGGGCTTAAGTATTTCCGTGCTCTAAATATTTAGGTTTAAGTATTTCCGTTCTTTAAATATTTGGGTTTAAGTATTTCCGTACTCTAAATATTTGGGTTTAAGTATTTCCGTTCTCTAAATATTTGGGTTGAACTATTTCCGTACTCTAAATATTTGGGTTAAGTATTTCCGTACTCTAAATATTGGGGTTGAAGTACTTCCGTTCTCTAAAAATTTGAGTTTAAGTGTTTCCGTTTTTAAATATTTGGGTTTAAGTTTTTCCGTTTTCTAAATATTTAGGTTTAAGTATTTCCGTTCTCTAAATATTTAGGTTTAAGTATTTCCGTTCTCTAAATATTTGGATTAAGTATTTCCGTACTCTAAATATTTGGGTTAAGTATTTCGTACTCTAAATATTTGCGTTTAAGTATTTCCGTTCTCTAGATATTTGGGTTTAAGTATTTCCGTTCTCTAGATATTTGGGTTTAAGTATTTCCGTTCTCAAAATATTTGGGTTAAGTATTTCGTACTCTAAATATTTGCGTTTAAGTATTTCCGTTCTCTAGATATTTGGGTTTAAGTATTTCCGTTCTCAAAATATTTGGGTTTAAGTATTTCCAATCTCTAAATATTTGGGCTGAATTATTTCCGTTCTGTAAATATTTAGGTTTAAGTATTTCCGTTCTCTAAATATATAGTTTTAAGTATTTCCGTGCTCTAAATATTTAGGTTTAAGTATTTCCGTTCTCTAAATATTTGGGTTTATTTCCGTACTCTAAATATTTGGGTTTAAGTATTTCCGTACTCTAAATATTTGGGTTTATTTCCGTTCTTTAAATATTTGGGTTGAAGTATTTCCATTCTCTAAATATTTGGGGTTAACTATTTCCGTACTCTAAATATTTGGGTTTATTACCTTACTCTAAATATTTGGGTTTGAGTATTTCCGTGCACTTAATATTTGGGTTTAAGTATTTCCATTCTCTAAATATTTATCTGTAAGTATTTCCATTCTCTAAATATATAGGTTTAAGTATTTCCGTACTCTAAATGTTTAGGTTTAAGTATTTCCGTTCATTAAATATTTAGGTTTAAGTATTTCCGTACTCTAAATATTTGGGTTTAAGTATTTCCGTTCTCTAAATATTTGGGTTTAAGTATTTCCGTTCTCTAAATATTTCGGTTTATGTATTTCCGTTCTCTAAATATTTAGGTTCAAGTATTTCCGTTCTCTAAATATTTATGTTTATTTCCGTTCTCTAAATATTTGGGTTTAAGTATTTACGTTCTCTAAATATTTGGGTTTAAGTATTTCCGAACTCTAAATATTTGGGTTTAAGTCTTTCCAATCTTTAAATATTTAGGTTTAAGTATTTTCGTACTCTAAATATTTAGGTTTAAGTATTTCCGTTCTCTAAATATTTGGGTTTAAGTATTTTCGTTCTCTAAATATTTGGGTTTAAGTATTTCCGTTCTCTAAATATTTAGCTTTAAGTATTTCAGTATTCTCAATATTTGGGTTTAAGTATTTCCATTCTCTAAATATTTGGGGTTAAGAATTTCCGTACCCTAAATATTTGGGTTTAAGTATTTCCGTACTCTAAATATTTAGGTTTAAGTATTTCCGTACTCTAAATATTTGGGTTTAAGTATTTCCGTTCTCTAAACATTTGGGTTTTAAGTATTTCTGTTCTCTAAATATTTAGGTTTAAGTATTTCCGTTATCTAAATATTTAAGTTTATTTCCGTTCTCTAAATATTTGCGTTTAAGTATTTCCGTTCTCTAAATATTTGGGTTTAAGTATTTCCGTACTATAAATATTTAGGTATAAGTATTTCCGTATTCTAAATATTTGGGTTTAAGTATTTCCGTACTCTAAATATTTGGGTTTAATTATTTCCGTTCTCTAAGTATTTAGGTTTAAGTATTTCCGTTCTCTATATATTTGGGTTTAAGTATTTCCAATCTCTAAATATTCAGGTTTTAGTATTTCTGTTCTCTAAATATTTGGTTTTAAGTATTTCCAATCTCTGAATATTTAGGTTGAAGTATTTCCGATCTCTAAATATTTCGGTTTAAGTATTTCCGTTCTCTAAATATTTAGGTTTAAGTATTTCCGATCTCTAAATATTTAGGTTTTTTTCCACTCTCTAAAGATTTGGGTTTAAGTATTTCCGTTCTCTAAATATTTGGGTTTAAGTATTTTTGTACTCTAAATATTTAGATTTAAGTATTTTCGTTCTCTAAATATTTGGGTTTAAGTATTTCCGTACTCTAAATATTTGGGTTTAAGTATTTCCGTTCTCTAAATATTTGGGTTTAAGTATTTCCGTTCTCTAAATATTTGGGTTTAAGTATTTCCGTACTCTGAATATTTGGGTTAAGTATTTCCGTACTCTAAATATTTAGGTTTAAGTATTTCCGTTATCTAAATATTTAGGTTTAAGTATTTCCGTTCTCTAAATATTTGCGTTTAAGTATTTCCGTTCTCTAAATATTTGGGTTTAAGTATTTTCGTACTCTAAATATTTAGGTATAAGAATTTCCGTATTCTAAATATTTGGGTTTAAGTATTTCCGTACTCTAAATATTTGGGTTTAAGTATTTCCGTTCTCTAAGTATTTAGGTTTAAGTATTTCCGTTCTCTATATATTTGGGTTTAAGTATTTCCAATCTCTAAATATTCAGGTTTTAGTATTTCTGTTCTCTAAATATTTGGGTTTAAGTATTTCCAATCTCTGAATATTTAGGTTGAAGTATTTCCGATCTCTAAATATTTCGGTTTAAGTATTTCCGTTCTCTAAATATTTAGGTTTAAGTATTTCCGATCTCTAAATATTTAGGTTTTTTTCAACTCTCTAAATATTTGGGTTTAAGTATTTCCGTTCTCTAAATATTTGGGTTTAAGTATTTCCGTACTCTAAATATTTAGATTTAAGTATTTCCGTTCTCTAAATATTTGGGTTTAAGTATTTCCGTACTCTAAATATTTGGGTTTAAGTATTTCCGTTCTCTAAATATTTGGGTTGAAGTATTTCCGTTCTCTAAATATTTGGGTTAAGTATTTCCGTACTCTAAATATTTGGGTTAAGTATTTCCGTTCTCTAGATATTTGGGTTTAAGTATTTCCGTTCTCAAAATATTTGGGTTTAAGTATTTCCAATCTCTAAATATTTGGGCTGAATTATTTCCGTTCTGTAAATATTTAGGTTTAAGTATTTCCGTTCTCTAAATATATTGTTTTAAGTATTTCCGTGCTCTAAATATTTAGGTTTAAGTATTTCCGTTCTCTCAATATTTGGGTTTATTTCCGTACTCTAAATATTTGGGTTTAAGTATTTCCGTACTCTAAATATTTGGGTTTATTTCCGTTCTTTAAATATTTGGGTTGAAGTATTTCCATTCTCTAAATATTTGGGTTTAAGTATTTCCGTTCTCTAAATATTTGGGTTTATTTCCGTACTCTAAATATTTGGGTTTGAGTATTTCCGTACTCTTAATATTTGGGTTTAAGTATTTCCATTCTCTAAATATTTATCTGTAAGTATTTCCATTCTCTAAATATATAGGTTTAAGTATTTCCGTACTCTAAATATTTAGGTTTAAGTATTTCCGTTCTCTAAATATTTAGGTTTAAGTATTTCCGTACTCTAAATATTTGGGTTTAAGTATTTCCGTTCTCTAAATATTTGGGTTTATTTCCATTCTTTTAATATTTGGGTTTAAGTATTTCCGTTCTCTATATATTTGGTTTTAAGTATTTCCGTTCTCTAAATATTTAGGTTTATTTCCATTCTTTTAATATTTGGGTTTAAGTATTTCCGTTCTCTATATATTTGGGTTTAAGTATTTCCGTTCTCTTAATATTAGGGTTTAAGTATTTCCAATCTCTAAACATTTAGGTTTAGGTATTTCCGTTCTCTAAATATTTGGGTTTAAGTATTTCCAATCTCTAAATATTTAGGTTGAAGTTTTTCCGCAGTCTAAATATTTGGGTTTAAGTATTTTCATTCTCTAAATATTTGAGTTTAAGTGTTTCCGTTCTCTAAATATTTGGGTTTAAGTATTACCGTTCTGTAAATATTAAGGTTTAAGTATTTCCGTTCTCTAAATTTTTATGTTTAAGTATTTCCGTTCTCTAAATATTTAGGTTTATTTCCATTCTCTAAATATTTGGGTTTAAGTATTTCCGTTCCCTAAATATTTGGGTTTAACTATTTCCGTTCTCTAAATATTTGGGTTTAAGTATTTCCAATCTCTAAATATTTAGGTTGAAGTATTTCTGTTCTCTAAATATTTGGGTTGAAGTACTTGCGTTCTCTAAATATTTGAGCTTAAGTGTTTCCGTTCTCTAAATATTTGGGTTTAAGTATTTCTGTTTTCTAAATATTTAGGTTTAAGTATTTGCGTTCTCTAAATATTTGGGTTTAAGTATTTCCGTTCTCTAAATATTTGGGTTTAAGTATTTCCGTACCCTAAATATTTAGGTTTAAGTATTTCCGTTCTCTAAATCTTTGGGTTTAAGTATTTCCGTTCTCTATATATTTGGGTTTAAGTATTTCCGTACTCTAAATATTTAGGTTTAAGTATTTCCGTACTCTAAATATTTGGGTTTAAGTATTTCCGTACTGTAAATATTTGGGTTTTAAGTATTTCCGTTCTCTAAATATTTAGGTTTAAGTATTTCCGTTCTCTATGTATTTGGGCTTAAGTATTTCCAATCTCTAAATATTCAGATTTAAGTATTTCTGTTCTCTAAATATTTGGGTTTAAGTATTTCCAATCTCTGAATATTTAGGTTGAAGTATTTCCGAACTCTAAATATTTGGGTTTAAGTATTTCCGTTCACTAAATATTTAGGTTTAAGTATTTCCGTTCTCTAAATATTTAGTTTTTTTTCCATTCTCTAAATATTTGGGTTTAAGTATTTCCGATCTCTAAATATTTGGGCTTAAGTATTTCCGTGCTCTAAATATTTAGGTTTAAGTATTTCCGTTCTTTAAATATTTGGGTTTAAGTATTTCCGTTCTCTAAATATTTGGGTTGAACTATTTCCGTACTCTAAATATTTGGGTTAAGTATTTCTGTACTCTAAATATAGGGGTTGAAGTACTTCCGTTCTCTAAAAATTTGAGTTTAAGTGTTTCCGTTTTCTAAATATTTGGGTTTAAGTTTTTCCGTTTTCTAAATATTTAGGTTTAAGTATTTCCGTTCTCTAAATATTTAGGTTTAAGTATTTCCGTTCTCTAAATATTTGGGTTAAGTATTTCGTACTCTAAATATTTGCGTTTAAGTATTTCCGTTCTCTAGATATTTGGGTTTAAGTATTTCCGTTCTCAAAATATTTGGGTTGAAGTATTTCCGTTCTCTAAATATTTGGGTTAAGTATTTCGTACTCTAAATATTTGCGTTTAAGTATTTCCGTTCTCTAGATATTCAGGTTTAAGTATTTCCGTTCTCAAAATATTTGGGTTTAAGTATTTCCAATCTCTAAATATTTGGGCTGAATTATTTCCGTTCTGTAAATATTTAGGTTTAAGTATTTCCGTTCTCTAAATATATAGTTTTAAGTATTTCCGTGCTCTAAATATTTAGGTTTAAGTATTTCCGTTCTCTAAATATTTGGGTTTATTTCCGTACTCTAAATATTTGGGTTTAAGTATTTCCGTACTCTAAATATTTGAGTTTATTTCCGTTCTTTAAATATTTGGGTTGAAGTATTTCCATTCTCTAAATATTTGGGGTTAAGTATTTCCGTACTCTAAATATTTGGGTTTATTACCTTACTCTAAATATTTGGGTTTGAGTATTTCCGTACTCTTAATATTTGGGTTTAAGTATTTCCATTCTCTAAATATTTATCTGTAAGTATTTCCATTCTCTAAATATATAGGTTTAAGTATTTCCGTACTCTAAATGTTTAGGTTTAAGTATTTCCGTTCATTAAATATTTAGGTTTAAGTATTTCCGTACTCTAAATATTTGGGTTTAAGTATTTCCGTTCTCTAAATATTTGGGTTTAAGTATTTCCGTTCTCTAAATATTTCGGTTTCTGTATTTCCGTTCTCTAAATATTTAGGTTAAGTATTTCCGTTCTCTAAATATTTATGTTTATTTCCGTTCTCTAAATATTTGGGTTTAAGTATTTACGTTCTCTAAATATTTGGGTTTAAGTATTTCCGAACTCTGAATATTTGGGTTTAAGTCTTTCCAATCTTTAAATATTTAGGTTTAAGTATTTTCGTACTCTAAATATTTAGGTTTAAGTATTTCCGTTCTCTAAATATTTGGGTTTAAGTATTTTCGTTCTCTAAATATTTGGGTTTAAGTATTTCCGTTCTCTAAATATTTAGCTTTAAGTATTTCAGTATTCTAAATATTTGGGTTTAAGTATTTCCATTCTCTAAATATTTGGGGTTAAGTATTTCCGTACCCTAAATATTTGGGTTTAAGTATTTCCGTACTCTAAATATTTAGGTTTAAGTATTTCCGTACTCTAAATATTTGGGTTTAAGTATTTCCGTTCTCTAAACATTTGGGTTTTAAGTATTTCCGTTCTCTAAATATTTAGGTTTAAGTATTTCCGTTCTCTAAATATTTAGGTTTAAGTATTTCCGTTATCTAAATATTTAGGTTTATTTCCGTTCTCTAAATATTTGGGTTTAAGTATTTCCGTTCTCTAAATATTTGGGTTTAAGTATTTCCGTACTCTAAATATTTAGGTATAAGTATTTCCGTATTCTAAATATTTGGGTTTAAGTATTTCCGTACTCTAAATATTTGGGTTTAATTATTTCCGTTCTCTAAGTATTTAGGTTTAAGTATTTCCGTTCTCTATATATTTGGGTTTAAGTATTTCCAATCTCTAAATATTCAGGTTTTAGTATTTCTGTTCTCTAAATATTTGGGTTTAAGTATTTCCAATCTCTGAATATTTAGGTTGAAGTATTTCCGATCTCTAAATATTTCGGTTTAAGTATTTCCGTTCTCTAAATATTTAGGTTTAAGTATTTACGATCTCAAAATATTTAGGTTTTTTTTCCACTCTCTAAATATTTGGGTTTAAGTATTTCCGTTCTCTAAATATTTGGGTTTAAGTATTTCCGTACTCTAAATATTTAGATTTAAGTATTTCCGTTCTCTAAATATTTGGGTTTAAGTATTTCCGTACTCTAAATATTTGGGTTTAAGTATTTCCGTTCTCTAAATATTTGGGTTTAAGTATTTCCGTTCTCTAAATATTTGGGTTTAAGTATTTCCGTACTCTGAATATTTGGGTTAAGTATTTCCGTACTCTAAATATTTAGGTTTAAGTATTTCCGTTATCTAAATATTTAGGTTTAAGTATTTCCGTTCTCTAAATATTTGCGTTTAAGTATTTCCTTTCTCTAAATATTTGGGTTTAAGTATTTTCGTACTCTAAATATTTAGGTATAAGTATTTCCGTATTCTAAATATTTGGGTTTAAGTATTTCCGTACTCTAAATATTTGGGTTTAAGTATTTCCGTTCTCTAAGTATTTAGGTTTAAGTATTTCCGTTCTCTATATATTTGGGTTTAAGTATTTCCAATCTCTAAATATTCAGGTTTTAGTATTTCTGTTCTCTAAATATTTGGGTTTAAGTATTTCCAATCTCTGAATATTTAGGTTGAAGTATTTCCGATCTCTAAATATTTCGGTTTAAGTATTTCCGTTCTCTAAATATTTAGGTTTAAGTATTTCCGATCTCTAAATATTTAGGTTTTTTTCCACTCTCTAAATATTTGGGTTTAAGTATTTCCGTTCTCTAAATATTTGGGTTTAAGTCTTTCCGTACTCTAAATATTTAGATTTAAGTATTTCCGTTCTCTAAATATTTGGGTTTAAGTATTTCCGTTCTCTAAATATTTGGGTTGAAGTATTTCCGTTCTCTAAATATTTGGGTTAAGTATTTCCGTACTCTAAATATTTGGGTTAAGTATTTCCGTTCTCTAGATATTTGGGTTTAAGTATTTCCGTTCTCAAAATATTTGGGTTTAAGTATTTCCGTTCTCTAAATATTTGGGTTAAGTATTTCGTACTCTAAATATTTGCGTTTAAGTATTTCCGTTCTCTAGATATTTGGGTTTAAGTATTTCCGTTCTCAAAATATTTGGGTTTAAGTATTTCCAATCTCTAAAAATTTGTGCTGAATTATTTCCGTTCTGTAAATATTTAGGTTTAAGTATTTCCGTTCTCTAAATATATTGTTTCAAGTATTTCCGTGCTCTAAATATTTAGGTTTAAGTATTTCCGTTCTCTAAATATTTGGGTTTATTTCCGTACTCTAAATATTTGGGTTTAAGTATTTCCGTACTCTAAATATTTGGGTTTATTTCCGTTCTTTAAATATTTGGGTTGAAGTATTTCCATTCTCTAAATATTTGGGGTTAAGTATTTCCGTTCTCTAAATATTTGGGTTTATTTCCGTACTCTAAATATTTGGGTTTGAGTATTTCCGTACTCTTAATATTTGGGTTTAAGTATTTCCATTCTCTAAATATTTATCTGTAAGTATTTCCATTCTCTAAATATATAGGTTTAAGTATTTCCGTACTCTAAATATTTAGGTTTAAGTATTTCCGTTCTCTAAATATTTAGGTTTAAGTATTTCCGTACTCTAAATATTTGGGTTTAAGTATTTCCGTTCTCTAAATATTTGGGTTTAAGTATTTCCGTTCTCTAAATATTTCGGTTTATGTATTTCCGTTCTCTAAATATTTAGGTTCAAGTATTTCCGTTCTCTAAATATTTATGTTTATTTCCGTTCTCTAAATATTTGGGTTTAAGTATTTACGTTCTCTAAATATTTGGGTTTAAGTATTTCCGAACTCTAAATATTTGGGTTTAAGTCTTTCCAATCTTTAAATATTTAGGTTTAAGTATTTTCGTACTCTAAATATTTAGATTTAAGTATTTCCGTTCTCTTAATATTTTGGTTTAAGTATTTTCGTTCTCTAAATATTTGGGTTTAAGTATTTCCGTTCTCTAAATATTTAGCTTTAAGTATTTCAGTATTCTAAATATTTGGGTTTAAGTATTTCCGTACTCTAAATATTTAGGTTTAAGTATTTCCGTACTCAAAATATTTGGGTTTAAGTATTTCCGTTCTCTAAACATTTGGGTTTTAAGTATTTCCGTTCTCTAAATATTTAGGTTTAAGTATTTCCGTTCTCTAAATATTTAGATTTAAGTATTTCCGTTCTCTAAATATTTGGGTTCAAGTATTTCCGTTCTCTAAATATTTAGGTTTAAGTATTTCCGTACTCTAAATATTTGGGTTTAAGTATTTCCGTTCTCTAAATATTTGGGTTTAAGTATTTCCGTTCTGTAAATATTTGGGTTTATGTATTTCCGTTCTGTAAATATTTAGGTTTAAGTATTTCCGTTCTCTAAATATTTAGGTTTAAGTATTTCCGTTCTCTAAATATTTGGGTTTAAGTATTTCCGTTATCTAAATATTTAGGTTGAAGTATTTCCGTACTCTAAATATTTGGGTTTAAGTATTTCCGTTCTCTAAATATTTGGTTTAAGTATTTCCGTTCTGTAAATATTTGGGTTTATGTATTTCCGTTCTCTAAATATTTAGGTTTAAGTATTTCCGTTCTCTAAATATTTAGGTTTATTTCCGTTCTCTATATATTTTGGTTTAAGTATTTCCGTACTCTAAATATTTGGGTTTAAGTATTTCTGTACTCTAAATATTTAGGTTCAAGTATTTCCGTACTCTAAATATTGAGGTTTAAGTATTTCCGTACTATAAATATTTGGGTTTTTAGTACTTCCGTTCTCTAAATATTTAGGATTAAGTATTTCCGTTCTTTAAATATTTGGGTTTAGGTATTTCCGTTCTCTAAATATTTGGGTTTAAGTATTTCCAATCTCTAAATATTTGGGTTTAAGTATTTCCAATGTCTAAATATTTGGGTTTAAGTATTTCAGTTGTTTAAATATTTCGGTTTAGGTATTTCCATTCTCTAAATATTTGGGTTTAAGCATTTCCATTCTCTAAATATTTGGGTTTTAAGTATTTCCGTTCTCTAAATATTTAGGTTTAAGTATTTCCGTTCTCTAAATATTAGGGTTTAAGTATTTCCGTTATCTAAATATTTAGGTTTACGTATTTCCATTCTCTAAATAATTGGGTTTAAGTATTTCCAATTTCTTAATATTTGGGTTTTAAGTATTTCCGTTCTCTAAATATTTAGGTTTAAGTATTTACGTTCTTTTAATATTTGGGTTGAAGTATTTCCATTTTCTAAATATTTGGGTTTAAGTATTTCCGTACTCTAAATATTTAGGTTTAAGTATTTCCGTTCTCTAAATATTTACGTTTAATATTTCCGTTCTCTAAATATTTAGGTTTATTTCCATTCTCTAAATATTTGGGTTTAAGTATTTCCGTACTCTAAATATTTGGGTTGAAGTATTTCCGTTCTCTAAATATTTGGAATTAAGTATTTCCGGACTCTAAATATTTAGTTTTAAGTGTTTCCGTACTCTAAATATTTGGGTTTAAGTATTTCCGTACTCTATATATTTGGGTTTAAGTATTTCCGTTCTCTAGATATTTGGGTTTAAATATTTCCGTTCTCTAAATATTTGGGTTTAAGTATTTCCAATCTCAAAATATTCAGGTTTAAGTAATTCCGTTCTCTTAATATTTGGGTATATGTATTTCCAATCTCTAAATATTTAGGTTGAAGTATTTCCGTACTCTAAATATTTGGTTTAAGTATTTCCGTTCACTAAAAATTTCGGTTTAAGTATTTCCGTTATCTTAATATTAAGGTTTAAGTATTTCCGTTCTCTAAATATTTAGGTTTAAGTATTTCCGTTCTCTAAATATTTAGGTTCATTTCCATTCTCTAAATATTTGGGTTTAAGTATTTCCGTACTCTAAATATTTATGTTTAAGTATTTCCATACTCTAAATATTTAGGTTTAAGTATTTCCGTACTCTAAATATTTGGGTTTAAGTATTTCCGTTCTCTAAATATTTGGCTTTAAGTATTTCCGTACTCTAAATATTTCGGTTGAAGTATATCCGTTCTCTAAATAATTGGGTTTAAGTATTTCCGTTTTCTAAATATTTAGGTTTAAGTATTTCGGTACTCTAAAATTTGGGTTTAAGTATTTCAGTACTCTAAATATTTGGGCTTAAGTATTTCCGTTCTCAAAATATTTAGGTTTAAGTATTTCCGTTCTCTAAATATATAGGTTTATTTCCATTCTCTAAATATTTGGGTTTAAGTATTTCCGTTCTCTGTATATTTGGGTTTAAGTATTTCCGTACTCTAAATATTTAGGTTTAAGTATTTCCGTACTCTAAATATTTGGGTTTAAGTATTTCCGTGCTCTAAATATTTGGGTTTAAGTATTTCCGTTCTCTAAATATTTAGGTTTAAGTATTTCCGTTCTCTAAATATTAGGGTTTAAGTATTTCCAATCTCTAAATATTTAGGTTTAAGTATTTCCGTTCTCTAAATATTTGGGTTTAAGTATTTCCAATCTCTAATATTTAGGTTGAAGTTTTTCCGTACTCTAAATATTTGGGTTTAAGTATTTCCATTCTCTAAATATTTGAGTTTAAGTGTTTCCGTTCTCTAAATATTTGGGTTTAAGTATTTCCGTTCTTTAAATATTTAGGCTTAAGTATTTCCGTTCTCTAAATATTTAATTTTAAGTATTTCCGTTCTCTAAATATTTAGCTTTATTTCCATTCTCTAAATATTTGGGTTTAAGTAATTCCGTTCTTTAAATATTTGGGTTTAAGTATTTCCATACTCTAAATATTTGGGTTTAAGTATTTCTGTACTCTAAATATTTGGGTTTAAGTATTTCCTTTCTCTAAATATTTAGGTTTAAGTATTTCCGTTCTATATATATTTGGGCTTAAGTGTTTCCAATCTCTAAATATTCAGGTTTAATTATTTCTGTTCTCTAAATATTTGGGTTTAAGTATTTCCAATCTCTGAATATTTAGGTTGAAGTATTTCCGTACTCTAAATATTTGGGTTTAAGTATTTCCGTTCTCTAAATATTTAGGTTTAAGTATTTCCGTTCTCTAAATATTTAGGTTTTTTTTCACTCTCTAAATATTTGGGTTTAAGTATTTCCGTTCTCTAAATATTTGGGTTTAAGGATTTCCGTACTCTAAATATTTGGGTTTAAGTATTTCCGTTCTCTAAATATTTGGGTTGAAGTATTTCCGTTAAATATTTGAGGTTAAGTGTTTCCGTTCTCTAAATATTTGGGTTTAAGTATTTCCGTTTTCTAAATATTTAGGTTTAAGTATTTCCGTTCTCTAAATATTTAGGTTTATTTCCGTTCTCTAAATATTTGGGTTTAAGTATTTCCAATCTCTGAATATTTAGGTTGAAGTATTTCCGTACTCTAAATATTTGGGTTTAAGTATTTCCGTTCTCTAAATATTTAGGTTTAAGTATTTCCGTTCTCTAAATATTTAGGTTTTTTTCCACTCTCTAAATATTTGGGTTTAAGTATTTCCGTTCTCTAAATATTTGGGTTTAAGGATTTCCGTACTCTAAATATTTGGGTTTAAGTGTTTCCGTTCTCTAAATATTTGGGTTGCAGTATTTCCGTTAAATATTTGAGGTTAAGTGTTTCCGTTCTCTAAATATTTGGGTTTAAGTATTTCCGTTTTCTAAATATTTAGGTTTAAGTATTTCCGTTCTCTAAATATTTAGGTTTATTTCCGTTCTCTAAATATTTGGGTTTAAGTATTTTCGTACTCTAAATATTTAGGTTTAAGTATTTCCGTACTCTAAATATTTGGGTTTAAGTATTTCCGTTCTCTAAATATTTGGGTTTAAGTATTTCCAATCTCTAAATTTTTGGGTTTAAGTATTTCCGTTCTCTAAATATTTGGGTTTAAGTATTTCCAATCTCTAAATATTCAGGTTTAAGTATTTCCGTTCTCTAAATATTTGGGTTTAAGTATTTCCATTCTCTAAATATTTGGGTTTAAGTATTCCCGTTCTCTTGATATTTGGGTTTAATTATTTCCGTACTCTAAATATTTAGGTTTAAGTATTTCCGTTCTCTAAATATTTGGGTTTAAGTATTTCCGTACTCTAAATATTTGGGTTTAAGTATTTCCGTTCTCTAAATATTTGGGTTTAATTATTTCCGTACTCTGAATATTTGGGTTAAGTATTTCCGTACTCTAAATATTTGGGTTTAAGTATTTCCGTTCTCTAAATATTTGGGTTTAAGTATTTCCGTTCTCTAAATATTTGGGTTTAAGTATTTCCGTTCTCTAAATATTTGGGTTTAAGTATTTCCAATCTCTAAATATTCAGGTTTAAGTATTTCCGTTCTCTAAATATTTGGGTTTAAGTATTTCCATTCTCTAAATATTTGGGTTTAAGTATTTCCGTTCTCTTGATATTTGGGTTTAAGTATTTCCGTTCTCTAAATATTTGGGTTTAAGTATTTCCGTTCTCTAAATATTTGGGTTTAAGTATTTCCAATCTCTAAATGTTTGGGTTGAAGTATTTCTGTTCTCTAAATATTTAGGTTTAAGTATTTCCGTACTCTAAATATTCAGGTTTAAGTATTTCCGTTCTCTAAATATTTTGTTTTAAGTATTTCCATTCTCTAAATATTTGGGTTTAAATATTTTCAATCTCTAAATATTCAGGTTCGAGTAATTCCGTTTTCTAAATATTTGGGTTTAAGAGATCTATTTCATTACTTGAAATGCTTTCTGATTATGATGACCGGAATTTAGTGGGATTGCAACAGATCAGGGAAGACAACTTATCATATCACAGTTTCCAATATAGAAAAGAGTTACGTCCCTTGAACTGCATGACTTGCTGTATGGTATCTACAATATTATGTTCGTCCGACGAACTGACAGAAATTCGTGAAACTGAGAGTTTTAGTCTTGGAAAGTTCGAAACTTGAAGAGAAATATACGCATTCAATAATCACATACATTTATTGAATGGAATAAGTGAGATATGGGAGAGAAATATGCTCATTCAATTTATACGAGTAGCTATATGAGAAAACTACCAGGTGCAATCATGACATTAGGCCCCAACCAGGGTGTTACTACATGAAGCATTTTGTTCGGGTTTAATAATTGTACTTGGGGTGTGCGTAATAGAACTGAATGTGTCTGATTTAAGTATTTAACAGTATGTGGTGCTTTTAATTGTTTGTGAGGAGTTATATATTTTCCATATGTTGCCATTCTTGTGTTCTGACGAGATTTATTTAATTTTAATAATATTTGTAACCGACAGGAACTTCAGCGCCCATTACAGCATCTAGATGAGTAGAAGATTAGAGACCAATACCATCTCCAAATTATTAAATATCTGAGAAAGCAAACCGTATTCTCTCAATCTTTCATTAAGGTAGCAGAGTAACTTTTTTCTGTTTTCTTTCAACTCTGATGTTTTCTTCTGCAATTCTTCCTTGACGTTATTTGTGTCTTAGCCTTTCAGCATTTGAACCATTTTGGTTAAAGTAATTGAAACAGAAAATTTCTTCCTGTAAATGCTAAACCGTTCGCTATTGCTCTTTCGATTATTACTGATGCAGTTGCCTTGCTTACGCTATTTATGAATTTGTATCGATTGTAAAATTATGCTCCATATCATTATAGTATCTTCGTTCAATCGTTGCAGCCTTTTATCTAATTTGTCAATACCTCCTTATCTCTCTCTCATCCCTCGTCGTGCCTCAGGTGGCACATAAGGCTTCAACGAGAGAGCGCAACTGCTGATATCTGCAGCCCCAGTGAGTATAGTGAGTATGGCTCTGGATGGTGCATTTTAAAATCCGTTGTAATTTACTCACGGCATTAATCATTCTACACAAACAAGTGGCGGACAAGCAGAAATAGACAGGGTGATTTATAAGCAATAATTATGTCCTACTCGTTTCGCTGGGTTCAAAAGGTTGCCGAAACAGGCGGGAACAAAATAAGCATCGGAATTTGCCCCGAGTTTAAATGTTCTCTATATTTCCGACAACTCTTGAAATCAACCAAATTTATATATGTTTCCAGTCCACACATAGCTAAAAACCAATAATTCCTTTCCCATCTGAAGTCATCAGTGATGACAGCGACAAGGTGAAATTCTGTAAATAATAATAATAATAATAATAATACAGAAGAACCAAAAGACGACAAAAAAAACCCAGAACGACGACCACGATGAAGATATACTGAAAAAGGAGGAAGAAGAATGGTAAAAATAATAAAAGAAAGAAGAAAAGAAGAGAGAAAAGTTTGATTAGGAGAAAATATCAGCAATCAAGATGAAGAAGAGGAACTTAATGAAACCGAGGCAGAAGACAATGACGTGGAAGAGAAGGAGAAGGAAGGATACGGCTGGATATATGAACTGACTGGACAATGTAGATTTTAGATCACTTTGTCAGATTATTCTTTGAATCTATCATATTTTGACATTGCAGTACGATGAATATTTATTCAATAAAGCTAAAACTCGAAAGAAAAATTCACATTTCGGGTACTTTAATTATTGCACATTGACTTGCTAGCATTAAATATGAAACGCAGAGGGAAATACTTGAAAACGTAGTCTTTATTTAGCAAAATATGAAGCCTGACATTGTCAGATGCAAATGTTACTCAGTCACTAGCGAGACTTTAAACAGATTATTCTTGTTGCAATAAACACAAGGTTTATAAAATGTATTCATTTTCTTTTTCTCCTTATGCTGTCGAATATAATTTGAGGAATTATATTCATGTTTCATAGTTGTTGCATACATGGGTTTCGAGGTAAATGCGATAGAATATAAAATTAGAAAGGATTTCTTGGTTTCTTATTTATTTATGTACATGTATATAGTTACTGGCAGATATACAGTTAATGCAGTAAAACATAATTCAACGATATCATAAACATTTTCTTTGTCATTTCTCTGCAGATCTAAATTCAGTTGTACAAATATTTAAAAAGTAAATAATTATGAAAAACTTCGCTTGCATTTTTACAGTCTAAACATATCACGAAGTATTCACACCAGGCGTAGGGTTTATTGATCACCATTTCAAACTCTAGTACTACATCAACGTCACATGACTTTCATATGAAACATTTAAGGCACAACACATTCAACACAAATGGATGCACATATGCATTCCTGTCAATTAGCACACGTCGTTGTTGATTCATAATAAATCTGACGTAAAAATGCGGATAAATCACCAGTCACACGTTTTAGACCATATGAGATGAAAATTGTCTCATTTTTTAGGCACTTCGTAACGTTAAGACTGACCGTCAAGCAGACAACATACGTACCAGGAAGTGAATTATTGTTAAAACTATGGATCGTAATCTTATTAAAATGTGTAGGATCGAGATGAAAACCCCTCATGAATATCACGAGACAATGGTACAAATAGTGGTCATATGTACCGATATCACTGTAAAGTTGAATAGAGTATGTGTTTGTACATGTTTTAAAATATTTTTAAAATCATGCAGTCAGTACAATGGAGATACAGCGTTAAAAGAAAACATATAATCATGGTCAGCACGTTGCATTTAACAATTTGTATGAGCTATAAACTATTTTCGAGAAATTTCAACACTAGTTCAGATGGATCGTTCTTGCCGCCCGCAACATCCTTTTAATGTTGACAAGCTACTATCCTATATAACAGCTGTTCAAAGGTATGTATATAGTCCAAAAATCACTTAAATGATACGTTATTTCTAAAATTATGTTATTTATTTTTTCTTACATGTGTAAGAGGGGTCTCTTAAACCTATGAATACTGGGATTGATTCGGTCAGGCAATAAGCTTTTGCTTTGTTAGTATTGAGCATTTCTTAATATACTAGGGCGAGGTATGAATGTTTGTAGTCAAGTGTATACCACCACCAGTTAAGGTTATTTTAATAGGCGTTAATTTAAACATATCACGAACAACAACATTATATTTGGACACAGACGTTACCATATATTAACATTTTCCGAATAAAATTAAAGATGACAAACTGCTACCGCTTAGCTGTAACAAAGATTTGACTTTGAAGAGCTAAGATTTACACATATAGATTTTGAAATATCTAGAGTGTCAATGGATTTTGTGTGGTGTTTCAATGTAAACGAGAACAAGTATGACACACGTTAGTAGAAATGAGGGTCACGGTAGCGTCAAATGATCTCATCCGGCGTCGTTGGTAATTAACATTACAGCCACCATTTTGACATGGGTAACTGTAACGTCAAATAAGGCTACTACTGCGTCAATGGGAATTACTATTACGGTGGTCATGTTGAAAGGACGGTTAGGGGATAAAGGGAACAGTAACCTGACAAGCACTGACAAGAAGTGTCTTGCAAAATATCCTATGTCAGTTTGGTTCTTCACTTTATTATAGCATATTAGTGTTTGTTGCCCTAGAGTTGAGACGTTCACTGAACTGTTACTTTTTCTAATGCGCTGTTGGTGAAAGAGAGTAACAGTTTGCTACTCTGTCAAACAAGGTCAGACTTTGGCGTAATATAAGGTTAGTGAACTTTAAGGTTGTTGCACCATATATCGTTGTGCTACTGGACTGGACTGTCGGTCAGTGGGTGTGGGTGTTGGTGAGTAGTAGGGGTGATGGTGAATAGAGGTAGGTGCTGGTCAGTAACACGGTATGTAGGTCAGTGGGTGTTGTTGTTGTTCAATAAGACTGTGTTTTGGTCAGTACTGGTGAGTGCTGCTTAGTAAGACAATGTGTTGGTCAGTAGGTGTGAGTGCAGGTTCGTAACACCGAGTATTCGTCCGCTGGTGTGAGTGATGGACAGGAAGCCAATGTGTTCATCAGTTAGGATGGATATTGGTCAATCATGTCAAATGTTTTGTTCTGTCGATAAATCAGTCCAGTAGCAGAACAATGTATGTTGTTTGTTGTTTTAAAACTCATGGAATGTAACTCTCTTGAAGTACATGCAAGCCTTATTTAACACGAAAGTCTGATCCTGGTAAACATTGTAACATTATTTATTATTTTTTTTCATTAAAACTTCCTCTCTAGATAAACCAACCCAGTAACAGATGTTGTTTGCTGGTTTCAAACTCAAGCGCAAAATGTAACAACCTAGGAGAACACAGAACCTTATCTTTCACCAGTCTGACCTTGTTTGACAATGTAACAGTGCTTCTTTTCTTTTTTCAACATTTACTCTCTTGATAAATCAGTCCAGTAGCGGAGCAATGTATGTTGAAATAACCGTAAAGTACACGAAAACCTTATCTTAGGCCAAGTATGACCTTGTTTGACAGTGTAGCAAACTGTCGCTGGCTTTCACCAACAGCGCATTATAATCAGTAACATTTCAGTTATGTCTCAAATAGAGGGCAGCAAAATACGAAAACAGTATTACAAAGTGAAAACACTGACATATTTGAAATTTTGCAAGACGCTTTTTGGATTGTAAGACTAAGCCATTTCCTGTTATTAAGATTTTTTTTTTTCGTTCTTCTCTCCAGCTTCTTTAATGCCTATAAACGTTTATAGTGCCCCTCAATGTTTAATTATCCTAGCGGTGTTAGTCAGTAGGTATGGGTGATGGTCGGTAGAAGTGTGTGCTGGTCAGCAGGATGGCGTCTTAGCCGGTAGGTGTCGGTGTTCGTCAGGAGGTAAATTCGGTTGCTGGTCAGTAAGACAGTGTGTTGGTCAGTAGATGTGAGTACTGTTCAGTAAGTCGGTGTGTTGGTCACTAGAAGTGAGTGCTGGTTTGTAAGACGGTGTGTTGGTCAGTCGGTGTCAGTGTTTTTATATTACCTTTCCCATTTGTCCCACAAACCGTCCTATAGTGTTAATACTTGACTTGGATTAATGTTAAATTCCCCTCGTCAATAAAATGTTCCATTGCTAGCCTAGGACTATACTTTCAAAATGACGGCCGTAATGTTAATTGCTATTGACAGAGTATGGTCCCATTTGACGCAACAGTAACCCTCATTACTACTCATATTCAAATGCTAAATTTAACCTGCTTCAGAAACATGTTTCAACATTTCCGAGGGCTTTCCTGACATTATTGAAAATGAAGTTTGTGATATGTGAACACTAGTGCAAAAAAAACAAAACAATTACAGCTATAGACAAAGGGTTTTCAGAAAACATGTTTTAAGCTATCACCTCTCAATGTTACAATTAAGTATATTGCACAAAAATACTGCTATGTTTAAGGTTTCGTTGGCTGTTGAATGTTTTGGCACAATATTGAAAAACTTGAAGGTTTTAAGCATCTTGGTCGTGTAGGCTACTCTACAGAGGGTGAATTGAAAAAGTATTTAATTTTCTCCTTAGGCTTTAACGTTGTTGAATGCAAATAAAATGTTTCACCTGTATGGAAATCTACAAGACAAATCAGAGAAAACATATTAATGACTTTCTTAGGGACTACAATCGGATGCAATAACGGCTGATTGGTCTAATAAGTGTAGTGATACCTTATAGAAACTGTTATGCTGCTAAATGAGGAATCTAGAAGATATTACTATTAGGTTGACCTCAGTGGCAAAAACATTTTGCCTGCATGAGCATTCATGTCACTGCTTAAGCTGAAAGATATTTCTTTGTAGCTTTATATTTTAGAAAGTGATTAATAATTGTGGCAACATTGTTATTACAAAACATGTCAAATTCTACGATGTTAGTGGATAATATATTCTTATTTTAACGAGCTTCGTGGACACTGTGGGTAGAATTGATTTCTCTGTACAATTATTACCACGTATAGGGGTATGGGAACATTGCTGGAGAATTTGCAAATTATAAATAGACACTGGAGGGGATAGGGGTCATATTTGTTTTCTGTACCTGCTAGTTATATTTGCAGTTCTGGCTATCTTGTAAAGTTATCAAATAATATCATCGACGATCCATACGAAATTATCACACTGAGAAAAGTTATATCTACACACAGCTGGTAAGGTAGCACAATCAGTGGAGCAGCAGCTTACTCATGGTCAGCGGGGCCGTTGGTGTGCAATAATAGCGTGTGCAAATCACAACACAATATAATTTGCAATGTTTTTACACAACATAAATAATTAGCAGTGAGGTTTATTGAAATATTTCAAGTTAAATAAATCGATAATGAAGAATTGAGTACTTGATTTACTGATTCCAAGTCAAGTGAGAAAAGTATTGAAAGCTCCTTTAATATGCATCCCCACTAGAAAATAATTAGGACGAACGAATAAGGAAATTTTAAACATATCCATGACGAAACAAATTAGAGATTGATTCAAAAGAAATGTAAATGAGTACAGATTTTACTGTGGCAACAATAAAGATGCTGACATTGATACATATTTAGAAAAGATAATCCAAAATAAATTGCTTGGAAACTCACCTACATATTGTTTGCAGAATATTGAACAGGTGAGTGAGTAAACAACGTTGTGTGTGGTATAATGACTTCTCAACTTAAAATATATTTGAGATTTGTATATGTACTTTTGAAAATTTTGATTGATGCATTTTAACGCAGTTAGTTCAATTTACAAAGCTGCAATGCAATACTGTATTTGTGAAAGATTCACCCAATACACTGTGCAAAAACTGGTGGATTCTGCAGAATGTCCGGCTGTTACGGAATTATGTATCATCTTTTTAAATTATAATATAGTTTTATTTCGTTTATGACCTTTGTATTATAATCTAATAGCCGTTGTTTTGTATAGTACACATATACGGTATTTCAATGTGACCCAGTACATTGGTCCTGGGAAAATCAATAATATTGTCGGTTAAGCGTGAGTCATGTCACGTGATTAGCGCGTGAGTTTTTTTGTTCTTTGGTTCTGACCTGGATTTCGCAATTCAAAGAATGATTCATTTATTGATCAGAAGTTAGATTGTAAGATCGTAATAATAAGATGTTTATTTAAGACTGAATTCAGAAATGGGTTTTATTTGTTTTAAAGACGCAGTATAGAATACTATAAAAGAAATGTAATCTCTGCGTTCTGGATTCTTTTATTTACATCAGCTTGAGAGGTCATAAACGAAATTGGTTCATTGTGTGTGATTATCTACTTCAGAAATATTTCCAGACTACATTTTGGGGGGATTAAGTACTGACATTTAAAGATTTAAGAATTATTCAGCTCCGTTGGAATTATTGGAAACTTTTTTAGAACTTGTGTCACATTCTACATTCACAAGGATTTATTTGGAATTAATAATATTTGGAAATAACTGATTCTTGTTAGTACATCAGTACAGTGGTGTTTCCATTCGGAACATTCTTCGTTCGGAATATTTTGGATAACTTCCGGATCAGTGAACAATAGAATAATTTAGGATTATTTAGGAATTTCTAAACTGTAAGTAATTTTTAATTCTTTCACTTTGTTTGTTTTGAAATATTTAATATTTTAAGAAATTACATTTGTTTGTAAATCTTGAAAGCTTGTTTGAGTAATTCTTTCTTTTGTTACATTACCCCTAGTCGTAACACAGCATAGTCATGCTCAGAATAGGCCATAAGGAAAAAACTACACACGGTAGAAATTATAGCCTTTGTCATGTGTAATGACAGCTGGTATTAAACTGCCAGAATTACAATCCCAATGGGTAGGGTGAGAATATAGGGCAATATTTCGCGCCAAGAAAAAATTCGCAGCGTGGATAGTAAGTCATTGTAATACTGTCAGCAAGCGGGATGCTTTTGTCCGTCTTTTACAAAAATATGTTCCTGTGGATATTTTTGGCCGTTGCGGCACCAACAATTGTACAAGAAAAGATACTAAATGCAGAGATAATGTTGAGAAAGAATACAAATTTCATCTGAGTTCCGAAAATTCTCTATGCAAAGATTACATAACGGAGAAATTCTTTGAGTACTTTCCGTTAGATTTGATTACCGTCCTGCGAGGATACACCAACGTCGACTCTTTGCTACCGAATTCTACTTTTATTAACACCGCTGATTTCTCTACTGTTCAAGATCTAGCAAATTTTATGAAAAGACTTGCTGAAGACGAATATCGGTATATTAGCTACCTGAAATCTAAAGACAGATATGTGTCAAAAGGTCTGTCTTGGTCATATTGCAATGCTTTATGTGACATTTGTTACAAATTAAATAATCTAGAAGAGTACACAATGTCATACAATGATATTGTGATCTGGCTTGAAAATAATACATGCATTCAAACATCTGACATTAAATGATTGTGTCTAGCTAGAGAATATTCGTTTTGTTTTTAATTGTATAGGTATGAATAAAAATTGTTATGAATAGCGGCACGTACTTTTTAAACCAGCTACTTGTCTTTGTTCTTCAAGGGCATTGATTGATAAGTACTTTATAATTTTAAAATGTTGCGCAAATACACTAGTTTCCATCCAATTTTCCTTTTCTATGTCTTTTAATAGAATCGATTGCAAAGAAGGGATGAACAACTGCTACTAAATATTGAACACCGATGCTTATTTAAAAAATGTTCTGATGCCTTAAACAAACAAAATTTTCAATAGAGTATATTTGATACTTTTGTTTCTGCGAATGACATCTATTTCTCAAGCAGACGTTTGATGTTAGATAACTTATTCAAGAATTTTAGACGTATGCTTAACTGCTGTATTACGATAATGTCCTATGATTTTTAAGATAAATATGACCCGTCAGGGTGATATTTATATACAAATTTCATAAAGTAGGAGTTCTTCCCGGAACAAGCCTCCCCTCACCCCCCCCCCCATAAACAACAAACAATATGGGTCACAATTAAAACCATATTTGGCACTGCAAAGAAGAGATTTCATGACGAAATACCCGAATATGAACTGTGCTATGTGCATTTAGACAAAATATTGTATCGTATTCATAAATATTACTTCATGAACAACGTCATTTACCTTATTTACATCACATGGACTATAATTTTCTGTTCGAAAAGGACAATATATTTTATTATTACCATAGATAAGTAGTGTTGCCAAGGTTCGGGCTCCTTGGACACATCACCTTAGAATAACTGCTACATATATACAATTTATAACAATTAGCAACATATATATATATATATATATATATATATATATATATATATATATATATATATATATATATATATATATAATGAAAATAGAAAAGAAGTGGAGAGATATAAAGAAAGAAAGACAGAACAGCGAAGAAAAGTGAGGGAGAAAATAGATTATTTCCTTTAAAAAGGCATTAGTAGAGAAAATACCACTTGGCCCTAGACACCAATTATTTTTTTTTCTATTGTATGTATAAGAATTCAACATTATGCCACTTTTACCATAACTTATAGAACTCAATCGCTTTTTGCTACACATTAGCCCACCTTAGTTCAATTGATCCTGCAAGGTTTCATCCTAGAGTGACCAGCTCCATTTTGTGGATTAACTAATGTAAACACACTGACGTAGAGGAAGTAACCAAAAAACGTCTGCATGACCCAGAAAGCAAAGATATTTTACATCCTACAGTTTTCTTTAAACAACAAGCAAATGCAACTTTCTATATAATTTCATAACGTTTCAGGTCTACCCTTTCATACTAATTACAATAAGTTACTTTCCACATAAGTCACTGGCAAACAGACCATAACAACAAGGCATTATTTTTTCGGAATATCTTCTTGATTTTGGCAAACTTAAGGGGGGGGGGGTAATTGAAGCCACTTGAAAGACACTAATAAAACATCAGTACTATATAGCATATAAAATACAGCAAATCCATATTAAAAAAATTTTGTGAATAGTGATTCTTCTCTGTGGAACATAACTATCCATTCATCAACCAATAATGGTGTCCATTCTTTCCATTGATTCTCAAAGTCAATTTATTTTAGCGCATACAAGTTACATATCTTTCAATAATATAATAGTACCAACTAAATTCCAAAAATCCACTTATGCGGAAATCTCTAGAATTATTGCTTTGTTTTGTAGATATATAATTTTGCTGCTAATGCGATTTGTTTAGGTGGGATATCATTACTCTTGTCAAATTGCATTTCCTCAAATAAAATCATCTTCTTTTGACTAATATTATAATACATACAACTTTGGAGCAAACCTAAGCCATTTTTGTTTCTAAAATTACTTTACTATTTTACGTTCTGAGAACAAGTGCTGCATGGCTTTTGTAATACAATTACATAAGATGCATTTTCATTATGGACCTATTGCAGTTATTTTGAAGAAAGAATTTGTTGCCAGACTTATATGTGCAATTATAAACGAAACCAAAGCAGGCTAGTGTTTTTCGTAACTTTATATTCTTGAGCAAATTCTCGGCCATTCGTTAAATTGAAAGTCTAAACCATGTAAACCTTACCGTTTTATCTCACAAATACGCTTTTTGTCCGACTTACTAATATCAGAGAAAGATCCTTGCATCCTCTCTTTTGCACTTAAAAGGAATAGAAGGTTTAGAGAGAAGGCATCTTGAAAAGTTGCTAAGTATGTATTTTGTTCTTGTTGTAATAATATATAACTATATCCTAAAAAGATTTGTTTGATATTATATCTTTCTCTAATGGATCAAAATGTATAAATGTGGCATGCCCAATAATTAATTCACAAATATATAGTTCACACCCTCCTATTTATAGTCCTTATAAAATATTGACTTCTTAATCACTCTTCATCCTCTGTTGAGGTGCTTACATCTAGTAAATGTTTCTATACTTCAAATACATCCACACAAAGTATGTCATTCTCAGGTTTTCACTATATTGATTGCTTCTCTACAAAACTGCTGACATATTTTTGTATTGGTCTTAAAGAGACAAATCCACGTAACTTTCAAGGCCATGCAACATTTATAAATGTCAATCAGTTTTAGTCACCTAAAAGGCTTGTCTCGTACTTAGGTATACTTTTTCATCTTTTTTCTCTTTGAATTGTGAATGAATTCACAAAATAATTTATTGCTTTCTTCTCTGATCTGACCCTTTTTTTTTCGAATGTATTTTATTGAAAAGAATATCAGAAGTATGGATACAGGGCAAATGGATTGGAAACATGTTTTTCAACTTACAAGTTCATCTCCATTATAAACATAAATATTTAATTAACGAACATGCAGGTAAGAGTTCTGAAAAAAGTCAAGACAGGTGACATACATACATATAATGTAATGACGTGGACTAAAAAAGGATACGATAGTGTTTGGTGTTGTCCGGTACGTACAATTTTAACTGTAGTCCTAATAGAACAAAAAAAAAATTCTGCATTTCATTTTGTATCAAAATGTTTATTTCCGATGTGTAAAGTTTGTTACTAACTAAAAGAGTACCAGTATCGATATTAATATTCATTAATAATAATCTGTGATAAGCTCATTTCTTCCGTCATTAAGTAGTATGCATTCAAAAATAAAATGAGGGTCGTTTTCTTTTAGAAATCCACAGGAACAGGAAGGACTGGCAATAAAATTATATCTAGAGGTTCTACATTGATATTGACTGCTATTCTTCAAGTTTCTCATATTATAAGGCACTTTGCCTCGCGAACAAGGGGGAAGTAAATCCGATATATAGTCCGGGGCATGAATGTTGATAATTTTCTAAAACCTGCAGAGATTTTGTAATCTTTTGCCTTTCTGCGAGAGTAGGCTATCCAGTTTCAAAATAAAGTGTTTCTCTGTTATCAAACTATTGTGGCTGCTTAAATATTGTAAGTTTTAAAGTTTTTCAGAATTTGAGTTAGTACGGGAAGACCATATTTCAGAGGCATATTTCAGAAATGAGCGAATGTAAGTTAAATAGATGTTATTCGTGTTATGTTTTGATAATGCAAGCAAAGTACATATCAGAACCATCATGAAATAGTTAAAGAAGACTTCCAGTACATCTTCGTGATTATTGTCAGGATAATCCACTGACACCTGAAATATTAGTTCCACGTTTGACTGAAATATCTATATTACAAAATAAATTAATAAAAGATAAATGGGTACAAATCGTTCAGCAGCAAAATTAGTCAGCACGCTACAAACCAAAGCAAAATATATATCTACCATCGCATTTAAAGTAGTATCTTCAGTTATGATTAGAATAAAACATGAAACATATCCTGAGCAGTTGTATTCAATCAAAAACCGTGATAAGTCATACTTAGAGCTACATACAATAATCAAAAGGCATGCTATGATTTTGAAACAATTCTTTAAACTTATGAATATTGCGGTCTTTGGAAACAAATGGCAATTTACAAAGAGAACTTAATTAAGAATACGCACGAATGAAGAAAAATACTTAACTGCAACGAAAGATAGAAAAAAAAAGAAAAATATTTTTTATTTGAGAGGAGAACCATAATATATGAAGATATGGCACTCATTTGTATTAAAAAAAAAGAAAATGAAGATAGCAAACTCAATGTATGGTAGCTTTAAAGCATTAACAATAAGTAATTTCTTTATGTATGACTTGTAATACAACAATCCCAAAACAAAAGCCAATATGGTTATATAATGAAACTGTTAAAGATGGATACTGATTCTCTGCGTATTCATGTAGAAAATATAGTTTCTACAATGACATGAAGCCAAATATTCATTTTTATGGTTTTGTTATATTTTATGCCAGTGAAAATTAAAAAAAATACGTTTTGAGATCAACATGTTAATAAACTAATACAAGGACTTTTCAAAGATAATTTAAAAGGCATTCCGATAAAATAATTGTGTGTATTTAGCAGTAAGTTGCATTAATTCAGAACATACATAGTAGAAAAGAAACTATGTGACGATATTTTAAAATGTATAAACATAAATAATTTAAAGTTTAAAACACACAGGGGCATTTGGTTTAACCAAACTATAAATTATCAAGAGACGTATTTAATTAGATCATACAATCATAAAATAAACAAAATTACGTTAAATAAAGTTGGATTGAGTTATCGTGATGACAAGAGATATTTATGGAAATAAGATCAGTACACTTGCATCTGGTTACCATCGACCACAGGGAGGTTCCAATCCATCTCCCTTTGAATCTAACGGGAATTGAAGCCTCATTGACAGTTTATTTCCATTTTTCGATTAAATTTATTGAACTATGTCATCTTTCAAAACGTCAGGTACAGCATTAGTTTCTTCACAAAGTTCTAAACAATTTAGGGTTTGAGAAATAGGAAGAGCTTTTATCTTTTGAATAAAATATTACTAAAAACGTAACATTTTCTCTTAGTCTTTATGACAAAATTGTATTGTTGATATATTATTCATACATATATTACATAGCGTGTATCGCTAAAACTTAGTTTAGTTAAGATTGTTGCCTTCCTTTCTTCATTATGTAAATTTGAGCATACATCAATAATAAAGAAAGTATTTGTTCGTTGACAAACTCCGATTAATAACTCTAACCATTTATATAATTTTTCACAATGATCAATTACTATCGCATCATTGTCTTTTCCTATTCAGTTTCTATTAAACGTCTTCTTGTAAATAAATGTTGGACATATAATTATAATGAAATCAAAGGATCCTTTGTATATGGTTTCTCTTAAATATAATGCTTACTTTGTCTATTGAGAGGAGCCTTTAAATACATTGTTTCTATTTAAATACAATTTAAAAAGCTTCATCGTTTCATCAGACACATGTGTTTAATCTCTGTTTGATAACTCATATATAGTCCTATTTCTATCTTTCAGAACATACGAAAATCGTCCCAGATTCATTGGTAGTGTTTATCTTTTTTTGTTACTGTCCATGATGCTAACTCGAACATTTCCTAAATTATATAATAAGAATACTTGATGTAAAAGAATATATGGTTTATCGATCTAAACTCGTCTACAACCACGTTATACTAGCTTTGATCAGGGTTGTTTTCATTTTTAAACTGTTGATTTTAGGTATGTTAATTTACGCGTTATATTACTGTCTTTAATTATCTTCTTCTTTTTTTTTCGTACCGCATTATGTACTTTCATCATTAGTGAGTCCATTTTTATTACATATTACCGACTGTTTGAATATTTTACCAGAAACCCATTTGCTGCATGCTAATTTGTTCATCTATTAATACTGTAAAACCTCAAAAATATGAGCTCGCGGACTGCTCGCAAAAACCTGTTCGAGAACTTGTGCCTGAAAGTTTGAGCTTGCTCGATTATCTCCCTTACTCACCAAACAGAGCTTGTTCGGTTTTCTCTCCAGAACATTATATCATTTTACTGTTTTGTTCTAAATGTTTGTATACACTTCTTGTGTGTGTCTGCGTTTTAGTTTATGTTTATCTTCATGTGTATTCTTTTGTTAAACATTAACCAATTTGTGCCCTATTATGTGTAATATATTATCATGCGTTCTTTGTAGATCCAACCATAAACAGTGGTGATATGTTTTAAAGTTATTAGCACTAGCATTGCTAATCTCCGTGTGCTTTGATGTTCATCAGAGGAATATCTATTTGCTCAGTTAATTGATAGCCTTTTTTTTTTTGAATAAAACATGTTTGATAATCATTCCACATTATTTTTGTAATCTTACCATGAATGTAAATACATTTCAAAATCCATGTCTGCGTTTGTTGTACACAGTGTCAAACTCATTCTCGGTGGAGTGCATCCATGATGTATGAACATTATAATTTATCTACCTATCAAGAATAGTATAAAGTATATATATATATATATATATATATATATATATATATATATATATATATATATCATGAAATCATAATGTATATATTAAAAGGATTATATATTTATTTATCATGAAATCATAATGTATATATTAAAAGTATTATATATTAATCTATCATGAAATCATAATGTATATATTAAAAGTATTATGTATTTATCTATCATGAAATCATAATTTATATATTAAAAGCATAATGTATCTATCTATCATGAAAGCATACTTTATATATTAAAAGCATAATGTATCTATCTATCATGAAATCATAATGTATATACTAAAAGCATAATGTATCTATCTATCATGAAAGCATAATTTATATATTAAAAGTATTATGTGTTTATATATCATGAAAATATGATGCATGTACCTGAAGAGCATCCATGATGATGATGATGTGAAAGGACGAACATATTACTGATATCCCGTTGAATTTACAAATTGTCTACACATGAACAGGCACATATACATATTCACTTATATATATAAGTACTACATACATGTGAAAGTAACATTTTAGAGGATGTATCCGACAAGAAAATCGCAAGCAATTATTTCAGATATAATTGTTATACATTTATTAATTTACATGTATCATTCAATGTTGTTAAGACCATTGTTGTCAGCCTCGCAAGACAATGAACTGCTTTTGTTGAATAAGTATTACTTATGCCCTGTATATAATAAATTGAAGAAAAGAGTAATGTTTATTTGGCTGACTTGACACGGACATTCAAGTCTGCGTTATCAAGCAATCTCAGTATTATGTGCCTGCACATCTTGAGTTCAATTTAAAATTTCTGAGTGAAAATATATTCATTTTTCCTATATGGAAATAAGGAAGAAGAAATAAAATCAAAGTAGACTATCGCTATGTAGAAAGGGAACCATGGCAAATCATCAACCGCCTTTGTATAATACAACATTTACTCAAATGTTACACTTCGACGAATCTGGCAATTCAAGAAATGCAGCACTACGTGGATATCTTGTCGAAATTGTAGAGATTCGTGTAGAACTCTAAGAACAGATAAATGCTGATGAAGAACGTTATATGTTCTATTCTTATGTATTAGAGTGGAGATTAATTTAGAATGGCAAAGCTGTACTAGTTCCCAAGCGAGTGTATTCAACGTTAGCATAAAAACAAGTTAAATACTAGCAATATGCTACTGATTTTGCATTTGGCCGAATATCAGTCGTTTCATTTGCTCTAAATGAATATTCACATTCGATATATTGTCCCTTTCATCGATAATTCAGATTCGATAAACTTTCGGATTCGACGAACTGTATTTTGAAGCAAGGTCACTCACTGTGAGAAATAAATGTGTTATGTCAAAGGCGCGTTTTCGCAATGTGTTACGGAAAAGAAAGTGTGCTTCCTTAAGCAGGAGAATATTGTACGATTATAGCAAAAGTGCCTTAGTGGTGACTAAGTGCAAATAGGACTTTCGAACAGAAAAAAATGTTAAGGCCCGTTCTACCCTTACCTGTTATAACACATGTACACGAAGTATAAATTCGTTCAATGATACTGTGTCAACAGGCAAACTTGCTCCACAATCACATTTGTATACATCCAATCGTTGATAGCTCACTTCGTTAAAAGATTTGTTACAGGCTAATTTCTGGGTGTAAAATCTATGCCTAAAATGAAAAAGGTTTTACGTTGATATATTATAATTGTCCTGTTTTGTTAAAAAAAAATTGTATGTTTGTTTGATTGTTAGAAGCTATTTAGACTTAAAGATGCATACACTGTAAATTTCACATTTCTAAAGAGGGCGCAATGAGTGACATAATCGCAGCACTGCCAGCTCTCACGTATAAAATTGCCTGTTATAGACACTTATAGACACTTATAGCAATTCAAATTAATTAGAGATTCAGCAACTTTTTATACTAATGATATGTTAAAGCATACATCAATGTAACCTATGCAGTCAACAGCTGTCGGTAATGTTGACAATGTTAAGGTTAATTACTTCTTCACATCAATGCGTGAAAAAGAAAGCTAGATTCTTAACAGATAAACGGGAAGCGCAAAAGATAATGTTCACGATGATCAATCCGATACAACTTTCACAGTTATGTAGATAAGAAAACAATAATTTTTGATTGAAAACGCCCAGTTCAAAGAATGCGTAGTCTCCATGTACTTGACACCTCTGGACAATTTGGTTATTTAAATCTCTCAGTCTGGGTTTGTTCACTATACATTCGAT